>JAEUWN010000542.1:0-60588 GCA_018524465.1 Podaxis pistillaris | reverse complement strand
TGGGACAAGTACCTCTGCTCACCAGCTCTACAAGGATAGGCTCTGACTTAGGTGTTGCTCAGCCAAAGAAGAAACCTTGTAACACAGTCTGCCCTGTATTCATAAGTTGGTATTGATTCTCAGCAAGTTCCTATTTGCAGTACATTGTGGATTGATTTCTATAGGAACACCCAGATATTCTTCAATATGTCTCTTTTCCAGAGGCCCTCCCATATATCTTCTAGATCTGGGGTAGTACTGTTTACCCCCTATGTCACAGCCTGCATCATTCTGACATTGACTCCCATTTGTCTTCTGGTCTCGGTACCAGAGTCCTTTTGTCACCTTATGAGTTTGTAAAATCATGCTTATGTCATTGTTTGTAGTTTCACACCATGTACCTTGTATTTCGAGTTGATGGACAGCTCAGTTAACCTTATTGCTTCTGTCTCAGTGTTGTTCTGGCATGATCTCGAGAGTTGCTGGATTCTGGGGCAAGAGGGTATCAGTTCTATCATGGTGATCCCTGTCCTTTCTCAGAGGAGTGCTACCACTGCCTCTGCTAAGGCTGGCATGATTCTTGAGTTGACCTAGTCAGTATCCCCATGTGTTTTGAGAGAGCTAGTTAAGGTGTTTTTTTTTTTTTAATTTCAACAATTTATTTCACAGCACCTGGTAGCAGTCCATGCCTAACTATGCATACACACAATCAGGAATACATATGAGGAAGAGAGGAGTTCAAAGATGAGAGAGACAAATGAGAATGAAGAAAGAAAGTCCATTCCACTGCTCACTACTACCAACTTGAATGACCCTGCCCATCACCAAGATCCTACTGCACTCCATATCATACAGGGCAAATTCTAGAGAGAGATGAAAATGTTAGCATCTGGTGCCTTGTGGGTGCCAGCAGCAAGCATTGAGAGAGTTTGTCAAACCATTGCTGCATCAGGAGACCATCTTGGCACAAACCCTTTTGAGAATCCTGGACAAAGCTGCTTGAAGAAGAGGAAACAGATGTATAAATAAATGAAACCAAAACTGGATGATACCTTCAACATATATGGGAGACCATACAGGCATGATAACCCTTTTGTGAATCCCTTCAGCCTCAGGTGTAAAGGAAAAGAGAGATGATGATAGAAAATAAGAAGGTTACTGATATTGATTGATAGTCCTGATTAGGGCATCTATGGTAAGCAGTTAAGGTGTTTTGTACCTGAGCATCACAAGTCTTTAAGTTCCATTGTCTAGTGACTTTAGTGCACACAGGATGGCTGTAAGTTCCCCAGTTCCTTCATTCTTTGTGTACCCCTTGGAGAGGGGGGGGAGGAACTATGAGCTTATTAGGTTTGCTTTTAATTGTTTCATATGCTAGAATTCCTTGTACTTGTCTGCTGTTCCCAGTTTCCTTTAGCAGGGCCATTACATAAAGAGTTGTTAGGTTGTCACTTCTTATGCATTTCCTTGGATCCAGATTTCATAACTGGGTCCCTTCTGTGATATAAAAGCCTGGAAGTGGCTTTTGTGTCCTTTTGTCATATCTGGGTTGAAGGTCTCCCTCCATTCATCTTCTGTCTCAGCCTGTGTTTCCAGGACTTGGTAGGCTATGCAGTCCTCATACTCAGTGCATCTTCTTTGAGGATCCCATTTCAGGTTGTTTCTGTGAACAAGAGAGTGTTTGAAATATTTTGAGAGAGGCATGCCCTGAACATTATGAATGTTGGCCTACCACAACTTTCAGGCACCTGGAGTTGAAGGCATCCTCTGACAAACATCACTAGAATTGTGGTGACAACCAGAGTTATCAACTTTTCATGTAGAGCAAGAAACCTCTTAAGGACAATAGGACCACTTTCTCCAGAGGAAGTGGTCAATGGTATTGTTTCACTCCTGGTACATGATCTAGACTTGAAAAACAAAGACCCCAATACCTTGTTGGGAGTACAAATCCAATATTACAGTATATAGACTGGGAGTCATCACATCTGAGAATAGAAACTGAGAGTGCCCTCACAGAGAAAATGCAGTTGTCCTCAGTAGAAAAATCTTTCACTAACTCCCTAAAGTGGCCCCTATTGCTTATGGACCAGTAGCTAGGCTTTTGCACCAAGAGGGGGAGAAGTTGCATGGTATGCTTCAGTTGGTTCACAAAGACTGTTGAAAAACTCATCCAAATTTATGGACTGATTCAAAGCATCTGCTGACCATGCAGTGCAATTAACTGTACAATGGTGACAAATTTGGAGGTTCAGACAACTTGACTTTGGTTTTAGGAGGTTTGGATCTCTCTCAGGCCACCAGATGTAATGTCTGCATGCTAACCTACTTCCATCTACTGCACTTCTCACCATTGATAAAAACAACCTCAGATCTTGTCTTGTGAGAGGGCCTATTTTTGGCACTTTATCATTAAAATGCCCCCCACCCAAGGTAGGTGACACCACTGCTGGTGTGCAACTATATAAGACATGCAGATATACTGTACTTATGTGTCAAAATATCAACATACTTTATCTTAGAAACAGGTATTTTTAATTTCTGACTGATATCTTATTCCTCAGTATTCAATAGATATTATATATTTCATGTGGATATAAAGAGCTAAGGAAACTAACACATCAACTGATATATCTGGACAAAAGATATATATTGTATCTATGGGTTATAGCAACAGTTCATATCAGAACTATTGCTGAGTTACATATGATATGGACAATAAATAAGATATCTTGATGGGAGATATGTGAAACAATGCATTGTTGTTCCATGTATCTCCTAACAAGATATCTTATCTATCATCCACACCATATGTAAGATGGTAATAATTCTGATATGAGCTGTTAATATAATCAGCAGATACAGTAAATGTCTTTAGCACAAATATATTTGGGTGATATGTTGACTTCCTCAGCTTTTTATATCTGAATGATATGTATGATATCTCTCAGCTATTAGGGGGTATGATAATCAAGATATCTGGTTCGGAGATAACATTTGCTGATATTTTGACACATAAATACAGGATATCTACTAGTCTTATATAGTCGTACTCCAGCAGTGCACGCAAGTCCGACCGATGACACGTGACTTTGCGCGACAGCCGTTCAAATCTATTAACTACATACTGGGTAGCCTTACGAGATCCTTTGTCTTCTTTCTCACGTCATGCATCATCCACCTTTTGAAAGCCACTCGGATTTATGTATCTTCAACATAAATCACTCTACATGTGTCTTTGCCGTTCTGGGAGATTCACTTTCTTTCCATCACGTCGCACCCACTACATGGATTACAACTCGCTTTGTGATATTTTATAGACCATGTTAACAGATAAACGCGCGCATATACATAGGGTTCATTCAGCCATTGATACTGCCTATACTACCTGTCTGCTCATCACTATGTGTATGGCGTCTATCCCTTATTTTCCTTAGTATGTAAAAGGTTCAGCCTGCTAATTTAAGCATCGCTTGACCTTTCTTCATTCATACCTAAATACGGCAGGTGTTGACAAAGGTGCGGAACGCATGTACCGAAAGGCTATTGTAAGCACACAGGCAGGTACGCTCTGGAACACTGAGCGGCCGAACCTGTTTTTCCCGAGATCCGTCTTCTAACTCGAAGCCAAACCAACGGACTTGGAAAAATGTTCGGCCCAGAAAACCTCGGAGATGACTATCTTCCTGATCGCTGGAAAGACCGTGGCTTGAGTGCGACTCCACTACGTAGCCTGTGCGCCCAACGGGAAGAAGCACGTTCGAACATGGGATCCGAGCCATGTACAGCAAGTTATACAATACATGAACCTCCCCCCTCCCCCGAAAGGTTAACAATTACAAAGGACTAGACGCCGCCTTTCCGCATTCAATCATACAAAAATGTTATTTAGAGCTCTCAACATGTATCCTCGTGTATCCTCATCAATATGTATCCTCATGATGAAGTCTCCGCTGCATTGGGTCGGAACCAACCAGTAGGAACCCAACCTCTTGTCATGAATTTCTTGCGTTTTCAACAAGGAAATCGAGGCAATACTCGTTACGGCACAATTAAAATTTTACGCATTCAGACTCCATTACCAACTCTGGAGCATCGCGGAGGCTATATCACATCCGCGATAAAAGAAGGTTGGCACTACCAATTCCCTGAATATCTTCAATGAAACTTATAATTGTGATTATTCCTGAGTGACATTGTCAGTCTTTTGCGCTCACTCGCCGATTGTAAATCGCACCCAGGCCCGAGGATAATGAGACCGGGGACGATTAGCTGCTGAGCGCTTGAGTTTATTGAGCGGTCGTGACTTTGTCTGACGTCATCCACTTCCAAAAGCTACGATAGCCGGGACGAGGGAGGGAGGGTGACGAAATACCGAAAGCGGAGAGTGTTGAATATCCAAGACGACAAGTTTAGTTTGCCCCCCTCCTCCATTCGCTTCCTCCGTCAAAACGCGAGGGAACAGTGAATAATTGCTCGACGCTCAAACTGAGCAAACCAAAATGAAGACCGCGTCTTACATTCGGAACGTGCTGAAGAAAATTGAGCCTAATGTTGGATTGGTTCCTTTAACCTAAGCCGTCTCAAAGGCACCTTCTCCTGCTCGCAACTTCCTCCGAAGGCGCTTAAGACGTTTGCACAGCAAATCGGGTGTAACCGATCCAGCCAAAAGCACCAACAATCGGCTATCCCTTAATCGAATATTTGTTCTGTTACAGAAGTGGGCTGTAACAGCGCTGGCTGGTATTTGAACGATGACCACGAATCTGGTGCCTCAGACGGCGCGTGGTTTTATCGCGTTTTAGCCACCAAGACGCCTCCCCTCTTCGTTTTTCAATGACGATGACAAATACGACCTTGCTAGACCACCACGCGCACTGACGTTTAAATACTTGACGTTGACTACCTCCTGCCTGCCATACTACAAACGACTTGACAACATCTTGAGCTCTACGTTATGTCTACCACTACCACCCCTCCCCATGAGAACCCACAAAATGCCAGTGGATCCTCGGTGCCGCAACCTCCCGAGTCCTCGCCCAATGATCCTGTAAGCAGTACGGCCATTGCTTGAAGCTAAATTCCGCTAATATTGTTTGCCAACCACCAGACGCCGTCCTCTCTCCGTGAATTTCCCAGCCCTGGGGCGAGAAACAATGTCATCATGGGTGGTCAATACTTCCACATTGGAGGTTCGGTGACGATGACCGTCAATGATCATTCTTGCGCTGCCAGCGGTGGCAGGGTGACGGTCGTCCTCCCCAATAATACCCAAAAACACCAGCAGTCCATTCCAAAATGAAACACCCATGTGGGTGTCCATAGGATATATCCTCCTAACTTCAGTTTGGTGAGCGCCTCCAAATGTCTTTGTTGGACTCAGTATTAAACCGCGGTTCTCGCTGGTGGCACTTCTAGGCTGTGGCGGAGGTTGTTCAAGGTGCCACACGCGTCATTATTGCCATGAATAAAACCAAGATTGTTTGTAGTAGTGTCGACACATGATGTTGTATCTGACATAATGTTGTATTTGAGCCATCCTTCTATTCACTTCACCAGGAATTTGGTATTGAAATTCGAGTCTATCATGCGGAACCATTACAAATAATCCTACACATCCATCTTGTCTTCCTTTTCCCACCCCGGGTTCTTCTGCAAAATTACGAAGCCCTCCATCACATGTCCGAACGAAATATACTCTTCTGTAGCCAGCTCAGCCCGCTCTGTCGTTCCCAGCCGGACAGGCGTTTGGTGCGTCTGGAACCCTGATATCGTTCTCGGCTTGCCTGCCTGTCCGACGACGTCCACAGCTTGTCCGACTCGAACGGTGACTGGAATACTCCGCAGATCCTCATCAAGGGTAATCAAGAACCGCGGATACATAGCAGGTACGAGGAAGAAAAACATCCAGTGGTACTTGTCAAGGATGACTACGGCCGAAACGTCAGTGGCGAACAATTACATCATGGGGATTGGCAAGACACTTACATGCCTTGGCGTCCAAAAATGCCGTCAAGACGCCCAACAGGCCGGCCACAGCGGGTTTGCTCATGATCTCCCGATCACAGAAGAAGGGGTTAATACCAATCGTGCCCTTGCCCATATGCACCAATCCTTGAGCAACACGAACCATAAACAAGCAATCGGGCTCTTTTTGGTAGTAACCAGCCAGCTGTCTGAGCATCTGTGCTAGCCGAGCATTATTGGTACCGGCACCAATGATGCCCATGGCGAAAATTGCATTGAGAGCGACGCCAAGATCGTTATCGTGGCTATACTTCGATAGAGTGTCAAGAAGGGGAAGCTGTGGATTTGACGCGCTGATGAGCGCAATGGCAAGGGGAACAGCCTTTCGGATGACCGGTTCACCATAGTGCATCTATTTTTAGACAAACATTAGAGGTGGTCAGATAAAAAGGAAAAGAAGCTCACAAGGTGATTGAATTGGCGTAGTGCCATCTCGGCACCAATTTCTTCACCCATGGCAATCAATGAGATGGCAAGAACGGCAAATGCCTGGAATGTGTCGTCCACCTTTTCATCCTTCTCTTCCTTTCCACTCTCTGTTGAAACACCGATATGGTCGTCGCAGTGGTGTAACATCGCCTGAACCTTTAATAC
The DNA here is from genome assembly GCA_018524465.1 of Podaxis pistillaris. Classification (NCBI taxonomy): domain Eukaryota; kingdom Fungi; phylum Basidiomycota; class Agaricomycetes; order Agaricales; family Agaricaceae; genus Podaxis; species Podaxis pistillaris. The sequence continues at coordinate 53,988 of JAEUWN010000542.1, read as the reverse complement.
ATTTCCTGTACCAGCGTACGCGCACGCCTCGACGAGAACCTGGGCGGTCTTAGAGATTGGGTGGTCGATGGCCTTCAAAAATTCAATTGTGGCGTCAGACTCTTCTTGTGAGCCTATCAACTAATTTAAGTATATATATAATAACCAGAGATAAACAGGGACCTACCAAGGTATAGCAAAGCCAAACCAAGTACGAAGAACTTGGCCCATTTCTCATCCAACCCCTTATCCCCAGCTTCGTGCTTCTCTAGCAATGTCTGCAGCATGGTCGTGGAAACGTCACCATTCTTGCTTCCCACAAAGATGAAACCGAGCGATAGCGCGGCTAGTGATGAGATCTCCATAGTCACAGAGTCATCGGAAGCGTGTGGTAGGATGTAAGGGATGATGTCTTCACGATGCGAGCCGCAATATGCCAGACCAAGACCGATGAAAGCGGCACTCTTCAAAGGAACAGATTTGTTCTCCGTGTACTCGCCGAGGAGCGCTAACGCGGCGTCTGCCTCAGTTCGGACTCCAGTATTGAGGATACCAGTAGCAAGGAGAGCTCCTGCCTGAGAGAGCAGAAGGTCGGATCACATTAGTAAAGCCACAAATCATGAATAAAGCTTGCGATACCTTGATGTTTTCCTCTGATGAATAGGTGTACTTGTCCACATGTGAGAGACCAATATCGGTATCCCAAAGCAAGCTCAAGCCCAGCGACGCAGTAGCGCTCAGCATACCTGTGGATCATCGTTAAGATAGAAGTTGCGGTCTTCAGGGAAGAACTTATACCGTGGTCCTTGTTCTTGTATATCCAGCTGTTACCCTCATCGGCCTCGACCAATAGTTTATCATTACCAAATCCAGCATTCACGAAGGCATTCACGAAGGTGCCAGCCAAGTTGGCCCGTGCCGAGTCGATGTTTGCTGTGACACCCGGTCCTAGGATTGTTACATCAACACAAACTCAGGTAGACGCCGCGTAAATAGACATACTTGTGTTTTCTAGATGCGATTTGTAAACATCCTCTAGAGACTTCGGCTCTAGTACACCCAATTCCTTGCCAAAGTCCCGGAAGTGCATACTGAGATGAGCGTTACTCAGGCATTCAATTAGGTCTTCAGGGAATTCTTCGATCATTTCTTCGGTGTCGGAGTCTTCGATAGGGTGTAGCCATTCTAGAGGGATTTGGGCACGAGCAATCAAGAAAGCTAGTTGACGTTTCATCAAACTGATAGTATGGAGCGAATTAATTAAGGAATTTAATATATAAGGGGGAGGGAACATACGGATTGCCGGGCGCATTAAAGTCTTCCCGAATCATGTCGGGGTTGGCAAGTCGGATCGAAAGTGCAAGAGCTTCAGGGAACTTGCGGTGCTGGACATATATCGCATGTGCTGTGGTCAAGAAGTTGACGTCATCGGGAGGGGGAAGGAGGTTGACACATCTGAGCGACAAAAACAGAAGTGAGTTGGATGATGGCGTAAGATCGCATTGTGAGGACAAACCGAATCATATATTGGCACACTCTATTGAAGTTATTTTCATCCACAAGTCCCACAATCTCGTCTACAATCTCCAATTCCTCTAAGAGGTCCACAGCATCCGGCTCCGCGTTGTGATTCAGCAAGAATACAGCACAGTCCTTAGCCAACGCACGGAGATCGTCAAAAGAGCCAGGGAGAGGAGGATGTTCAGGGGCGCCACTGATTCCGGCAGCCTCTTCCTCACGTAGATTGTATTCTTCACCAAGTTCTGCGGCAAGATGTCGGACATATTCATGACCCCACGAGCCTGGGTCGGCAAGAGGAGAGAAAGGAGGGCGAAGGGCGGCGGCAAGAAGACGATAGCGAAGGGTACCCCGGGGTTGAGTATCGGAATACGTCATCGCTAGGACAGAAAGGATATCGGCGAACAGGCTCTAAACCAACGCAGTGAGGGTTGTCATCTAAATGTCGGCGACACATAAGAAGATACCTTATCCTCGGATGGTGGCCATGTTTCGTACAGGGCCTGGAGGTCGGGATAGTGGGGTCGTAGAAATTTGAGCGGTTTGGGTACGGATGTCATAGAAGAAGTAGAAGTCCGGATGAGTGTGCGAAGGGTTTCTAGAGCTGGTCGATACAATTCAGTATTTGGTTCCTATTCATATTTCAGCATTACAGTGAGATGTCAAGACAACGAGCGATCGACAGACCTTTAACCGCTCGACCAACATTTCTAGTTCTCCCTTTAACTGTTGGTCTTCTTCTGACTAGGTAGGATGTGTGTGTCAGCCCAAGATTGTAAGACGCGTACGCAAGATCGTAGCATACCAATTCTTCACCTTCACCTTCCTTTCCATCTTCTTTCTTGGTGGATCCCAAGAGCCTGGAAGATCCCTCGACCTTGTCGGGCTCTTCTCCAGGCTTTTCCTTCTTCTTTGGGTCTTCTGATGGAACCTGAATAGTGAATTCCTGAGGTTTTGACATGGTATGTAGCGGATGATTATAGGACTATAGGATGAGTTAAACCGATTGGTGAACGCGACGCGCGTCCAGCTTACTTTCTCACGTCCTGATATGGAAGGTAATAACTAACCGACATTGCGAGCATCATATCTAATCATTAGTTCCTACTATACCCTGACCAGAAAATCTAACTTTAGGAGACTGTGGCTGAAAGAAATGATGTTATTGCTCGGAATATTCAAGTATCGCTTGTCATACACGCAGTACGCCTCATCTGCAGCCCTACGCTCGGTCTATTGTAGCAAACACGAAATGGCTACGCGAGCACGATGACATATCGCATTGTTTACCAAGTAGCCGGAAAACGATCGAAAATCTCATTATTTACTTAACATTTCGTCCTCCTCATAATTCGCACCGTAGAGCGTGATCACAGCCGTTTCCTCTCGTCCGTTTCTCTTAGATACCATTGTCGCGAGCTGCCATTGCTGTTTTCGCAGAAATAGCCCGTATATAACCGTCGAAATCATCTACCTTTTACCCGAACAATCTCTCTGGCTACACTTCGTGTGTACTGTCTCTCTCGCGCTCGCAGCCACTCTTACTCGCAACCTTCGTCCTTCACCATCTAATTACTGACACAGGAACTCCAAGATCTGGATACAATTCCAAACATTCAAGGTGCAGGAACTTGATGAAGGTCTCTAGTAGTCCCGTCTAAAGTACAGGAAAGACAATGCAGTTAAACGACTATGGGGACCGTGTTGCCTTTTGACCCGCCAGATACTCCCAAAATCTATCTTCATATCTTCTATCACCGCGACGTCACACCGATGCTCCGGGTGGCGCCTTTCATTCCTCAACCGCCTTGAAATGCTCCAGTACATAACCTCTGAACTTTGTGCCTTTCCAACAGCCTGAGGCTATGTGGTCACACAACATCGATATGATTGGAGAGAGTGACCCGACAAAGGTGACTAACGAGTTCTGGAGTCCCGAAGCTCAAATGAAAGACTCGGTTGTCAGACTAAGGTCATAGATAATCCCATAAAGCCACATTAATCGCACAATCCATTCGGGATAGATCCCATTTTAAAACTTGGGGAATCGCCCGGGATACTGTCAGTATCCCCGACGGTTCAGACCCTCAGGAATTTCAGCTCCTGATAATGCAGCCGAAATCATGCGCAGCAACTTTCGGGCACTTGAAGCTTGACGGTTGGCTCGCTCAACAGCAAAGAAGGGGGCCTCTGACGAAGACCTTACTGTGATAGGTCTGGTTGTTGGGAGGGGATAAATACTCGAATTATGGCTTTTGATCAAGACACTCGCGAATTTTTGTTTAAGTGGAGAGGTTATCTATCTCCTTCCGTTGGCTCCAACGTAAGATAGGTCCTTTGCGGGAGGCGTTTCTTGGAGAACGGCTGGCGGGTCTGTCAAAAGTCGGGGTCGACGTCGGGAGACCAGCGAGGTTTTGGCCCCGTGTTTGGATACTTCGTTGGACCAATTCCCCATTTACGAAGTTCCGTGCAATACCCATGACCACAGCTTCCTGTTTGGACTGTACTACACCGAAGATTCCTGTTGCTCACTCCTCTTGTTATATAAGGTATCTTACGGGTGTCACCAGGGCGCATGATATTGATTCAAGTAGGTACAAAGCAATGAGACGGCACAAAAAAGCAAACAATTCCTACAGATTAATTCAACTTCACACCGATTCCTTTTCTCAGGTCCTCCTCTGGGTCGCCTTCTCGAATCTTTCTCGAATTGTCTTCTCAAAGTTCTCCCGCGCTGTCTTCTCGAATTCGATGCAATCGATTACCCGCCCTTCCTTTCTACTCGTTTCTGCAGCGAAAATGGTCAAATGACTTTTCACCACCTCCTCAATGGTAATGCCAAGTACTCCCTGGTTACCCGTTCTGATTGCTTCAATGAAGGCCTCCATCGAGCCAGCGTAGCCAACATGTCCACCAGCAAGTTCGAAAGGATCTTTCACCTCGCCAGTTCTTAAATCGGTAACCTTGGGCGAGTACATGTCTCCGACAATCTCTCCGTGTTTGAAGTGCATGCGGAGCTGGCGTCGACACATGAGACTGGTATAGGCGACCATCGTAAAAGAGGCAGTAGCTCCGTTGTCAAACTCAAAATTGACGACCTGCTGATCGCAAACGTCGTTTGGACTTTCGTACACACATGCCGTATGGACCAGTCCTTAGGGCTTCTGTAACATTTTCAGTGTCGGGGATTCCGTCAACGAGGACGCTGACTGGCCAAGATTTGTTCCCTGATTTGAAGGAATCAAGATAAGCTGTGTGCTGTCAGCGTCACGGCCACATTGAAGGTAGCAAAATTTCAATACCTCTTGTAGCACTATAAGAACACCCGTCGTCCTGGAGCGGGCATTCAATGCACCGTTTGGCATTTCCAGCCTGTTGGGGTTTACTGGAACTGCGGAAGTGAGTCAAGGAGCCAAAGGATGAGACTCGAGACGGGATCGCCGGTGAGAACCAGTGACAGAGCAAATCAATGTCGCTGGAGGGGGTTCAGCAAGGTACACCGTTGTTCGACTCTAATGCATTCGCACTGGCAGCATTTTGTCATCAGTACGAAGGAGCTCTTCCCTTCGCTTCCCTTCGGCAGACCAATTTCCGCGCACATATGAATGTGCAAAGTGATGATTCCCCATTGGTTCCACATGGAGAATATTCACAAGATCACCTAAAGTCTTCCGGCGGATGATCTGAGATATTGCCCGCAAACGCTGAACGCGCCGCAGCTCTGTAGAAAGTATTCAGCATCAACCTGGACTGACTTCGGGGTATCACTCGCTATAATTCATGCAAAATATAACACCAGCTCTCTTTATGGCTCGTTCCATCCGCAAGCAGTCCTCGATGGTGGTTGCCATGGGTGTCTCGCAAAGAATGTGGTATCCCTGTTCCGCAAATGCCAGAGCGACCTCGGCATACATATGATCTTGCACAGCAATAACAACGGCATCAGCCAATCATTTCCCAACCATTAAAATCGTTTCTGCAGAAGCAGCATGCAGGTCTCGCCAAGTGGTGAACGCGAGAGACTGATGGACATTATGAAGGTCAGCAAACTGACGTCGAGTCTTGGGCCGGGGTTCCGCTATGGCTGCGATTTTGCATTCGCCGGGATGCGAGAGAGCGTATGCTGCATGGCTCTGTAACAGGAAGCAACACGTTAAGTCTGCATGATACGGAAAGAGATGCGAAGTAGCGGTCACCTTTCCGCACACGCCCGTCACACGCGAACAACCAACTATTCTTATCCTTATCAATTCACCAAGATGTGCCCAGAGTCTCTGCACATGCCGACCTCTCAGTCCGTTCAAACCTAGCAGTCGATCCTTCTCGATACAAGAAATCCCATTGCAACATCTAGGAGTTTATTTGGCACAAAAGCCTCCCACCCGGTACGTGTTCTCCGGAAAGCGTGTGCATGCTTGAGGAAGTGACAAGACGAGGGAGGCGGCGGGGATGGGAGAGTGTGGACTACTAGCTCGCACCCTATGTCGGTTTTCGTGCGTGAGATTTACCCCAGACCAGAGAGTCCGTGCAGTCCGCGTGCTTGTGGCTCTGCTGTCAAACTGCGCCTTTCTGCGTGTCTGAATCCATCACGTATGTTTTCTGATTTTCACTAAGTTCTCGATATATGACGCTGGAGGCCTCCGACCTAACCCGCAATTTGGAGCGGACGAAAAGACCTGCTGAATGTCTGGGTAGCACGTTAAGGGAGCGGTCGCGTGCATTTTGGAAAAAGCCGAGGTACCTGGAGAAATCTGGCCGCTTGGCGTCTTCTGTGCCCGTCGTCGGGTTGGAGAACCTTTGGATGAGTTAGATGGCAGAGATAATTCTGGTGTAGTTCTGCATCCTCCGAGGAAGAACCAGGTACAGTATTTTTGTACCGAGAAGCCGTTATGTTGAACGTTGAACTTCGAGTGTTGAATAAATGAGCAGTCGTTAGCAAAAGGTCGTGGCTTCTTAAGACCAGGTGGTGAATACAGAGTTGACTGTAATAAACCGTGGCACTTTGTTCTGTGTCTGGGGTATGATATTGCCGGTTATAAGAGAGGACTAAAGCGCAGAGAATCCGACTTTGTACCCGAGAGCAATATGGGTTATGGCGGGTGGTTATGGGCAGAGTTGATTGTATGAGGCTTCATGCCATCCATTGTCTGATTTCGACACAGGTTTTGTTGATCTTGTAGACATTTGTTTGTCATCAGGCTCAAGCACATGTCAAGTTTTGGATGATCTATGCCAATTGGTAAATCATACAGGTTGTACTGTTACCGTCAATATAATCAGTCATTGTAATGTCGTTGTTAAGTGACGCATAGCAGGAAATCAGAGGAATGATTTCCCAGTGGTGTGACACTGTTAAGTTCGTACAAGTGCGGCGAGGGTAATCACAGCCGATTTTACGCAACAGCCGCCCGAACCCATCTCGCTCAACCTTCCTCTGCCGCCTTCATGTCCACCGCTTCTTCCTGTGTTCCTTGAGCACTACCGTCGAGCCACGTTTCTATACCCATACCCTTTCGGTGTTCTATTCGCTGCCCAACAAATCAAACTACTTCGTTACGCTTCTGGTCAAGTGCTAGTCCACTCTTCGTTTCGGCTGGTCCTCGAATTTTTAGAGAGTTAGCACCAAGTTGGCGCAAGTATGAGCGAGGGGATACAGATTACAATACCAGGTGGGCATTCGTCGATAATGAATTTGACTGTTCGACCTTCATTTACCTGTCGTCCTTCCAAGACTTTGACGACGGCAATGCGAGCGCGACTCCGACGCCCTTTGGACGCTCCGGTGGAGGGTTTGGCTTCGGGGGAGGTTTCGGCGGGGCAGGCTCTGGCTGGGATTCACCGACTGCTTCTACGCCCCTCGCAGGTTTCGGCGAACGAAGTTTCTTTTCGCATACCCGAGGAGATTCTTCCGCCTCCATCGATTCTACAAATTCGGCAACTACGAAAGGCTTCTCGAGCAAACGGAGCACAACCTTTGGTCATTCTTCCCAGCCATCTGTGAGCACCACAGGCTCTGCGTTCAGCAAAAAGCCCTCTTTCGCCTCCATACGCAATGCGTTCAAGAGCAGTGGAAAGAACAATAACAACGATCCTCCGCCCGTTCCTCAACTAGACACATCCTACCCAGTGCTCAAGAATCCATTCAACCGTTCCACATCCTCGCTGAGTCATACACAACCACTCACCATCCGGGGCGCTTCGACGGGATTCGCAAGGCCTCCAACTCCAGGGTCGACCGAAACCCGCTTCGGACGCGGCAAGTCAAAGAGCCATGGTTACGGAAAGTCTCAGTCTGGATCGATACCCCATGCAGTGTCTGAGTTTGGCGTCGATTTTGGTCACCAAATTTCGACTTCACCTCCACCCATGCCTCCCCTTCCTTTTAGCCAGTTCATGCGGAGTGATACACCACCTACAGATGTGGAGGAAGAGAAGGTGGTTATGGATCCTAAAACACCTTCGGACTTTGCTCTGCATGCGGTATTCATTCGATTCGTTACGCTCGCAGAGCGCAAGATCGACAACTTCCTTCGGCACCCTCTCGTGAGTGCTATTATTTTCTTGCCTTACCTCAATCTCAACGTGCTTGTAGGATCAAAATCCCCTCCTCCCTGAGTTCATGGGCCCTGGTACTGATACTAAATTTGATGAAACGCTTCGTTCCCTAGGCCAAATTGCTCAAAAACACTCCAAGGCTGTGATAGACTCCATCATGCGGTGGAGAAGAAGTCAAAACGAGCCTGTGAGTGCCGAGGTCACCCGCCTTCACGCAAGTCAATCCCCGGGTCTTTCCCGCAACCGTTCTCAAGACATCCCGTCCATCCTCAACGAGCGCAAATCTATGGCGTCGATATATATCATGTGTCGTGCCTTGATCGACGTCTTGTCTTCGATCGCTAAAGATGCGCTGGGTGAGACGATGGGATACAATTTGGAGGAGACGACTTTTGAGCAGTTCAGGAGACCGGACCTGAGATTGTTGATTCAGTCCGTAAATCACCGCACGAATGCCGAGTTGTACGCGACTTTGTTGGGACATATAGCTAATATCAGGTCGGCATTAGTTCTTTTCGTTGGATCGCTTCTCATCTCTATCGTAGGTTTATGAGTGTCACTGATCGTTTTTTGGCCGAGCTTGGTCCCATCATCAATGGCGTTGGCCAGCTACCCAAGGACGCTGATGTGAAGTATGAGAACTTGGTTAAGGGGTTGAGGCATATACAGATTAAGGCAGGCGATTTGGCTTTGGTATTACTTCTCGACACTCACTTTGCTCTAGGTCTGGCCATACGAGGCTTTCGAAGAAGGAGCAGAGTTCATGGAACCTCTCGCCAAGGCATTTGGAAATGCGCACGGCTTGCGTTTGAAGACGACCTTCGCAGAGACCATGGTACATATCCTGCATCCAATAAGCAAGGTGCGATTTGAATATCTTTTTTGAATACTGAGGTTCTCATACCATTCCTTAGACCGCTCAAGCCGAAACGAATAATCCTCAGTGGGCCAAGGCTATTGAAATCATATATCCCAAAGCCCGAGAAATGATGTCTAAGCCCCGATATTGGCAGGTCGCCTTCCCTCTGACGATTACCAGTTTGTGCGTTGCGCCACAGGCCTTTTTCCTGAAGCACTGGGTATCATGCTTTGAAGCGTCAATCTCCAAGCTTAAGGTTCGTTATCGCCAGCGTCGTGCGTTACTGTCTTTTGACCGTCATATAGGAGAAGCCAACCCGAGTCATGGTACTGAACGGCATTTTACGGCTCATCTGGACCTATCTCTACCGTTGTCAGGAATCTCCCTCCACAACTGCTACCAAACTGGACACACTCTTGAAGCCTTTTTTCCATTCCCCCAAACTCTCCGTCTTTCACCCCGACGACCGCCTCGAGTTCCTCATCTACGTTGTCCACTTCATCTTCTCTCGTCATTTTGACATTGGTCGAGAATTATGCCTCGAGTTGTTACAAGAGTCGACTATCACAGCGCTTCAAAGGGGCGGAAGTACCGCGACGTTGTCGCCCGACAAGATTACAATTGCTGTTCAGGCAACACTGCACACTCTGCACCTCATGGAGAAGGAGAATGGCGTCCCGGCTTGGCCATCAACACATGATTTCTCTGTAGTTCCGCCAAAAGAAGACTATCCCACTTCATCAACAGTTCTTCCCACTGCCCTCGCAAGCAAGACCGTTATACAAGAATACGTGAATCGTGTTGGTACAACCCTAGGTCACATCGCCACATTCTGCGATAATACTATCGGCCACATGTCCGTGCTGGAGGAACAGTGGTCTTATTCGCGCATCAGCCCTTCGTACGAAGAGACCAACAACTATCTCATCAGGAAGCATGGAGACACCTACGTCACTGCATACCCGGTGCACTTCGCACCTCAAATCAACCTCTTACAAACGTGTTTCATGGCTTGGCCGAGGTGCTTGCATTCCTCGATCCCACTCGGTGATGCCATCGATATGCTTTTGCGAGGCGTGTTGCATGTGGAACCAAATCTCAGCGAAGCCGCGGTGGAAGCTGTCAAGAGGATGGTGGAAGACCCTCCAAACGTGCTGATTGTCATTCGTCGTTTCACCGCGTTCATGTTCAACCCCGCTGCAATCATGCAGGCTTCAGGGTCCCAGTTACTCTTGGAATGTGTCAAATTGTTGACGCTGTGGAAGACGATGGTAGAGAAGTGGAAAGCGCATATGGCCCAGATGGATACTACGACTTTGGTGGCGGAAATCGAGGATGTCAAGACACTGTGTCATGATCTCGAGGCTGCGAGTTTGTTCCTCCTTGCTCATGGCGCGATGGGGGTCAGAGCAGTTGGAGTTGAGGCCATTCGTCTCCTCGAGTCGGTTGTTACGGACACGAACAAGCTGCAGGCGGACGTTTCGTTGACACTTTATATTACTGACAGGCTTCTGAACGGCACGGAGCACTCTTATCTCGATGGTTACGATGACCTCTTGGAGCAACCCGAACTTGACAGGCTCAAGCAAAGGAAGAACGCCGGGAGGCCAGATGTTATCCTCGATATCGCTAGCAGTTCACATGAACTTGACAAGAAACTCTGGCGATATGTTTTCCCCTCTTTTATGCAGACCTGCATGGATCATGGCGAATCGTCGCTCCCCCTCGTCCGTGATATGCTTGCAGCGGCTGCGCTTCGCTTCCACCCTCAGATCTCCCAACTCGCCGGTCTCAGTAATTCGAAATTCACCAATCGCGGGGGAGGTTCAGCTGCAGGCGTCGTTACAGAAAAAGATGGACTTCGAATGATCAGGGAAAGCAAGGGCCTCATCGACCAATGGCATATATGGATGAAAACTATTTGTTCTACCGCAATCCTTCCAGAGACCAATCCGTCTGGCGCACCGCCGCAACCTACCCCGGCACACGTCTCTGCGGATCCCCAGGTTGAACTTCGGAAATACCCAAACTCGAGATACTTGTTCAAACGACTTACACCATTTTTGGATTCGGAGTATACCCTGTTCAGAGACATTGCGGTGCTATGCATTAGCTCGTTTCCATTGAATGCGTACCCACAGTTGTTGGAGGATTTGAAGTTCTTGGCGGGCAGGCAGACCGATTACGATCCGAGAGTGAAGATAACAGGAGGTGTTGCGATGCCGATGGATGGGAATATGGGGCTATTAGGGAGTCGACAGTATATTGAGGATACGAGGGCGAAAACGGGTGCGGGTGGCCTAGCGGCAAGTATGGATCGGAGCAGGAGACAGGAGAGGTTGCATTCAGCTGTGGCGAGGATTTATTTTCTTACCGCCCATCTGTTGCAGAGTCAGCGGTCGACGGGGAGGCAGACGAGTTTGATGAATATTTTGACGTTTATCCGAAGCACGCAAGGGTTTTTGAGCACACCGGAGATGAAGGATAACTATTCGTTACAGAGGTTGAGGAGGTATTTCTGTGGAACTATCGAGAGGGTGTTCGATGCGTTGGCATCTATCAAGGATTCCGATCGTTTCGTGGCTGCCCATATGCATTTGACACTGTACCGGCTGTGTGAAGAGTGGTGTCAGTTTGGAACGCAGAGTGAGAGCGCGATGAAGAGGTTGAAGTTGATGCAGGCGACGGCGGCGGCGAGCGCGGGTCCGCATGTGGATGCTGCCGACGCGACAGAGAGATTTCAAGCGGAGACAACGTTGTTATCACATGCTGCTGTTGGGGCTTTGGCTTCGCTTTGTGTAAGTGAAGTTCTTCAATCCGTGTGAAGTTGAGTCACTGATAACGAGATAGACAAAGGCTCTGTTCCCTCCTGAGTATTCCGCCCATTCGCCCACGGAACGTCCGGATGAAAGACTGTCCCCCGAGATGTCAAAACCCCTGAGTGCGTCTGCTGTCTTGGATAGGCTGAAAGCCATCTGTGCCTCTGCACATATTCCTAGCCAGGCTCGTGGAAGGTTCGTAACTTTTGCCAAACGTGGGTAATATGAAGCTTATCCACTTATTCACAGAAAAGCCTTGAGATCTATCTTGGCGTCATCTCAGTTGACTGCCGAAACGATTGCCGGAATCATGGCTAGAGCTGTAGTGCTTGCTGACGAAGCGGACTCTAGCAGTAGGCAGTTCTTCGAGGTTGTCTCGGACGTCGTGTGCTCCAGTGATACGCGTTCGTTCAGCTTCAGCCAAGTCGTTTGCCTTGGGTTCTCGAATCTGCGGCACCCGGATCCGGAGATTCGCCATCGAGCGTTCCACATGCTTGAAGCCATTCATCAGCAGTCTCAGGGGCTGCTCACAATGTCTAACTTCGAAGCCACGGCGAGCGGTTCAGCTTCATGTGCTTACATCCACGCTCATCGAGCGATCTCGGATTTTCTGGCTGGAGAGCACCCAGGTCAAGCCAAGAATATGCTCAAACAAGTTGGTGAATGGTTACCTAGCCTCCCAGCCACGCCGTCAACCGCGAACATTGTACTGCTTCTCCTGCAGAGCCTAGAGTTTTGGTTACCGCATATCGTCCTCATGACAGAAGATCGAACCAGTTTGTCACAGGAAGGCACTACCTGCCTCTATTACCTCACACTCCTCACGCTTCGCTATAACCAAAGCCATCCCGAGCAGATTCTGGTTATGTGGACAAAGCTGGTCGATCCCCCTAATCCTTCGAATGGCCACGCTGCAATTCGGTTCTTGTTGGAGCAAGCGAACAAAGTTGGAAGCACCAAATTCATTAGCTGCGCCACCAACATCGTGTCAGGATTATGTCAAACACATGTTGGGCGACAGATATTCGAGGACCTATGTTCGGTTATCGAGCCTGCGAGAATGCTCCCCGCAATTGACCACAAGCTCAACTTTCCGAAAGAAGAAGACATCGACCTCTGGTCAAACCTCAATGACTTGTTCTCAGATGAACCACGACTTGTCCTTGGGTCCGCGCAGTACGCTTGGCTCTTCCTGTCCGATGTCGCGCTACAGAGATGTTGGGATTGCAAGCCTCAGCTTCCTGTGCTACTTCATGCCCTCTTTACCCACATAGACCACCGAAATGCTTTCGTTCGACAACGGGCTCGTTCCATGCTCTTCCAAATTCTTCGTGCATGGACGCCGGGTTATTCAGAATTGGCAGATCGCACCATTGCACGGACTCGGCCTTCAATCAAGGACGCAATCACACAACTAGAGAGCGAAATAGAGCAGCATTACTGGAAAGAGGATGATCCTCCACAGACTTGTGAATCCAAGATGGAATGGCTTTGTTCTAGAGCAATCGGTTTTCTCGAGCCTCTGTATCCTCAAGTCGCTAACCACTGGGGATCATTGGCTCTATCATGGGGCACATCTTGCTCAATACGGAGTGTGGCCTTCCGTTCCCTTCAACTCTTCAGGGCATTGATGCCGCGTGTCAAGCAAGCTGATTTCGCTCTCCTTCTTGGTCGCCTCACCAACACCATCGCCGCTCCTGATGACAATATCCAATCCTTCACATCCGAGATTTTATCAACCATCATCGCAATAGCAAAGATTGGTGATGTTGACAGATCCCTGTTACCTCAACTGTTCTGGTGCACGTGCGCATGTCTCTCAACAACGGTTGAGAAGGAATTTTCGCAGACGCTGGACCTGTTGGATGCCGTCCTCGCTAGAATTGATCTCGACGACCCGTCCACGTCCGACCTCCTCTTGTCACAACGTCCAGTTGATTGGGAGGGTCAGCCATTCCTACAGCAGCTGCTGCTAAAAGGTCTGCGATCCTCTGTCACGAGCGAGGCAACGATGAAAATTCTGCAGAAGTTGGCCAAGGTCCAGGATGATCGGTTGATTGATGCAAGTGGAGGGCGTGTACGAGACCTATATACAGTCTCACTGCCCTGGTGCCTGAATGCGATGGTCAATGATTGCAGAAGCAGTGCTCTGGTCGAATTTGCCGAGAACATCAGCTATCTTGCAGGTCAGGAAGGGAGGCAGAGCATAGCCAGAATCATGAGCTCGTTCTCGAAAGGGGCTTTCCGTACGAAGGATGACTTCATGCGGCAATCAATATCTTCGCTTCGCGAGCACTACGGCAGACACTATTGGACCGAGATCGTCACTCTCCTTCTGGGCCTTGTATTGAACAATGTTCGATGGCTTCGCATACAAGCTATGCAGATCGTCAAGATCCTCTTCCAGCAACGAGAAACATGGAATCCTGTTGAATTGCTTGGCTCAGAGCTTCTCATGCCGCTTTTACGCCTCCTGGAAACCGATCTTGCTTCCCAGGCTCTGGACGTCCTTGAAGAACCAATGGCTATGTCTAGTGGCTTGCCAGCCAAACATGTCCTCCGCATGAGCATGTATGGTCGCCTATCCCAGCATGTTCCTACGACGATCACGACAGTCTTTGGCGTGCCAGAAGAATCCGGATGGTGTGTTGCACAGATTGATACCCTCCGAGACGCGTGCCGTGCCAACGTCATGGCGGTGTTCGACACATGCAGTATGCCCACTCGTCCATCTCAGATCATCTTTGAGCCTGAGCTGGAAGCGATTACGACAATGGACCGTACAACGGGAGAAGACCTGGGAGGACTGGTCAAGAACCTTCACGATCTCACAAGTTACTTCCAAGAAGATGGCGAGCCTTCGAGCGTTGGCACACCCTCATTACCCAGTCGAAAGGTCGAAGCTCGTGTCGCTGCCATCCTCGCGAAGTCGACCGCGATGGAAGCAATTTCCGACGTTCCCCAAACACCATTTTTAGACGTATTCGAAGTACGATATGATGGTGGCTCTACAGAGTCCGACAACGAGAGTGATAGTGACTCCGAAGAAGACGCTTTTATATTCGATTCCCCTGCTTTATACCAAGAACACCATGGAGTGACTATGAACGGTTCCCGGTTCTGATCTTAATCCTAATACCTTGTCTCTCCGTCTCTTGTGATTTTACCTCTTTTACTTCCTAGGTCTGGTTTTCCCGGAATTTTCTTTTTCAGAGCATTGATATATGACACTATTAATACAAAAAGTAACAGGATTTACATATGTAATACTCCGTCAGTGACGCCGATGTAATCTATGGTTTATATTAGAGTCTGTAGGAACTCCATATGAATTGTGATTTATAATGCATTGTCTTTAGAGCCCCAAAACATACTCAGTATTGTCACAAAGTAATATTAACACCGTTCGAAGACCTTGTAGAGGTCGTGTAAGCTTGCTACCTGAACTACATCACGATCCAGAAGCGATTTAGGTGCTAGAAGGTAGTGTCGCATGGCAGGGAACAAAGCGTGCTGAATCTGCCATCGTTCAGCTTTGTCCTGTGATTGTTCATCTTTGGACACCTCGGACCCGGGAGTTTGAGGAAACGTTGCGCCCAAGCTGTAGAAGTACGCAAGTTCGCGGAGGAAAGTATCGAAACACTCCGTTTCTGATGTCCAATCTACCTGCAGGGAAGAGTCAATACAACACCCTTGGAAGCCCATCAGAGGCGCACCTGCGGGCCTAGTCTCATCAAAAACATAGGTAGATAATCGAGGTTGGGTATATAATCCCGTAACAAGAGCGGGAGACTGTATATAAGACCTGACTCCGATATGTCCAGCGAAAAATATTCAGCAAGCATTTCGCGACGCGTTATGAGTATTTCTGCGATTTTCTGTGGCATTCCTGGTCAGTTCCGATAGGAAAGAGCCAACGGAAGCCGTACCTCAACTATCTGAGCCTTACTGAGTTTGGTGTTCTTCGCAGAGTCTTCGACCTCAACTGCGATCTCCAAGAGGTTCTTAAGGGAAGGCGCTGGCTCAAGTTTTAGTCTGCTGAAGTCACCAAACTGCCGAAGACCAAGTTGGTAGAACAGTTCTTCCCTGGAGACGTCAATTTAGTCAGGGAAGACGATAAAGGGGTGGGAATGAACGTACGCAAGAGAACTGTGGTTCACGAGATAAAGATTCGTGGAGTACTGGATGAGGGAAAGACATTTATGTGTATCGACAATTCCGACAAAGGTGTGTTTCTCAAGGATCTCGGTCAATTCTTGAATTCCGCATCAGCAACGCAGATAGTCACCAAAAACATGCAACTCACGTCGGTGCTTGTTCTTAACAACATTTTGCCTTAGGTTCTTTACTGAAGTGAGCAGGCAGTCCGACTCTTTAATTCCCTTGGACCTGGTTGTCACTGAAGTCCCTTCGGCCGGAGCTTTACCCTTCTCCTTTCCAGTTGCAGGTTCATCTTGAATTTGAGTCGGGTTGCGCACAGGAAACATAGAGTCCAGAGTGCGATCTTTGAGTGAAGTACGGACCTTGTGGTATGAGTAGGTCTTCTTTTTTTCTTGCGCTAGTTGAGGAAAGCAGAATTAATACAAACCCTACCTGTTTGTGGAATGCGAACTCACAGGTTTCCATGGATGTTCCAGACTCCTCAGATTCATTCCGACCAGTTTCGTTCTCGTGCTCGCCCCCCTTTCGATTTCGCTTCCCTAGGATAGATGGGCCCGCAGCACTTGAAGTTAACAGCGTCTACTATTGGCATAAGCTCCAGGGGAAGGAAATAACCAAAAGCAATCGCACCTGATACTCAAATGTCCTGGATTGGCCTTGCGCAGCCAACTTTTGCTGCATTGCATCGGCAATGCGCTCAGTAATCTCTTCCTCATTGAGAAAATGGACTTCGCGCTTCGTCGGGTGAACATTCACATCCACACAGCGTGGGTCAATCTCCAAACTGTCACGATCGATCAGACTCCTTTCTAGTCATGACAGATACTGCCAAAGCACCTGACATAAACGAACGGGAAGGTCCCCTTAGGTAAAACGCCATGGTAAACGGCTTCGAATGAACGTTTCATCCGCTGTGACTCTACCAAACGATCTGACGAGCAAAGAATCAACGAACCGAAGTCATGGCACAAAATGTCGCTTACGGTTGATGAAAAGAAGGAATATCATCTTTTTGGCCTGGTAATTGGCATTACTGAAGTGCAGTTCTGCAGACCAAGACGTTGCGCTTGAGGGTAAGTCTACTTCCATCGCCCCTTCGGCATTTTCTTCATCGGCGTTAAGACCCCCTCCCTTTTCCGGAGAGACACTGGCCTCAAGCAATTGGCTTCCAACGGAATGGCCATACAGCAACCGAATTGCTTGAGGAACGGTCATCGAAGCAGGAGTTGCAACATCAGGAGAAGCAGAAGCCGCCTGGGAAAAGGATTATTCAGGAAGAGATGGCCGGGGGAAGACACGGCGGACCTTTTTGCACGAAAAAGACACTTTGGGATTGTGAATGGCATATTTAGTGATCACGTCGAGGATACGGGAGTACTCTTCGGAAGTATTACGAAGAGCCTGGAGACGTGTTGGGGTGTTATAGAAGAGGTCTTCAATCTGTAGGACAGCATTGAGATAGACCAAATCAAAGCGAGTTACGTAGGTCCTACTGTAATAGTTGTCCCATCGTTTCCAGCGCAAGGCTTGGGGTCGCTACGTTGACGCGTCCGCGGATCCACCAATACGCCATCCATATAGGATGCCCTAGGTTTGCGATTGCGGTTGGCCACCGTATATGATGAACATTCGGAGACGGACGTACTTCCAAGCAACGGAATCCTTCTTGGTTTTTGTAATAACTGAGAGGTGAGCGACATGGGACATTGACGCCAAGGCTTCACCCCGAAAACCATAGGTCGTTAGACTAGACAAGTCGTCAAAAGTTGACAGTTTGGATGTGGTGAACCTTTCAGCAAGGACAGGCAAGTCGTCTTTCTGTCAAGGTCTCTTAGTTCAGGCTCTTTTACTCAAGATATATGAGGAGCTTACGCGTATACCACACCCATTGTCTTGTATTTGTAATAGCTTCATTCCCCCGTCCTTGACCGTAATTCGAATTGAAGTTGAACCAGCATCCAGGCTGTTTTCAATTAACTCCTTCAAAGCAGAAGCTGGGCGATGGATAATCTATCATAATTCAGTGAAGCTCTGCCCTTATACTACCGGACAAAACCCACCTCTCCCGCCGCTATCCGGTTGATTAGAGCCTCATTAAGGCGACGTATTGGTTTGGGTCCCTGGGACTGGGACTGAGTTTGGTCTCGCTCTTGCGACATTGACATGTTCTGTTGACAGTAGGTGACGGTCAACGGTTTTCAACAACCGCGTCGACCACTAGACCATGACTGTGGTGATAAATGAATTGGAAGACACACCTAATCCAGGGCTAGGTCTCGAGCCAAACCTTAACCCTATTCCAGGTTTGGCAAATAGGCGCTGGGTGCTTCAGGAATCAGGATTACAATCGCTCCTCTCCCAACGACCTCATTTCTCCAAACTCTCCACGATATAATGGCCACCACAGTGACCCAGCCCGCACATCAAAACTCCCTTACGCCAACATTTGGAAACGACAAGTATCGCGGAGCTGTCGTTGAAGTTAGTGCCAGACCCATTATCCTTGACCACCCTAATAACGTCAGACCTAGGATCTTCAATTGCCTCCCGCATTTGCACTACCATCAACAGAGCCTATCGCTCGAGCAATAGAGCTTGCTTATGAGCGCGACTTCTCACACATCCCGTACGCAACCCCCCGAATGAATCCTCACCCCCATTCACACAGTTCCTCAGCGTCCTCGATAAGAATAGAAGACCTCTCGGATATATCGACGTTGCTAAACTCAAGGAGAAGTGGGAAGCAGGCCAAGCAGATCCCGTACGTTCCCCTCTTCTACAACCCTTAGAAGTAGTCATGAAATTGACAACGAGGTTGACTGGCACAGACCGATAGGATCAGCAAGTACATGACCAAGTTTGTCCGCAAATCCTCGGAACCCTATACGCTTATCACTCCATGGTCGCCTCTTTCGGAGCTTGAGGACTTTCTCAAAACTAATATCTTCGCTCTCGGTGCGCCCTTCATCAGGTTGGAACTTCTCCTGGTCGCTGATCCCACTCCAGTCACTGATAGTGACCGTAAATTCGTCCTGGCCGTTGCCACTTCCCAAGATCTGGAGAACTTTGTTACCCGTCGTGGATTATAACTTAATCGTCTTTGCTTGTGCACGTTATACTCATCATATATCGGAGGTTTAGTTCGGAGCCCCTCGCACAAAAAGCCTGTCAAGAAATAATACAGACAACAGGTATGTATAGAGTCCAAGAAAAACGACAACGGATCGTTAGGAAGACGAATCTCGTCTACGCCAGAATTTTAGACTGTTCCGCACAGCAGGGGAGTGACCTAAAGAGATCCTATGAGCTTCCGCTTGTGGCTCACATGTTTCAACTCACCAAACACGATTGTGGGTCCCCAGGCGGCAAGCAGAAGAGCAAAATGCTGCGTTCCAAGAGGTGTCGGAGTTGGTCTATGTGTCGCAAGGTCAATAATGGTTGAAATACATGTCAAAATCTGCACGGCACAGAAAGCTCTAGAAACTTAACGATGAGCCCACATACCACGGTAGGGAACCATCCACTCACGTCTGGAATAAAATGATCCTCCAAATCGCAGGAGCGAGGTTGGGTAAACTTCGAAGCGCACTGCTCCCACCGAGCGGGCCTAGGTGATCCCGGTCATGTAAACTCTTTTCATTTAGAGCAGGAAATCACTTACTCGGCTGCGATATATACTCCATCGGAGTCATATACCTTCCTGAGGTCACATCTCCAGACATCGCGTCCCCAAGTACATCGCTCCCATCGTCCCTAATGTCTGTTTTCGAATACACTATTCCTGGCTCCTCTACTCCAAGCTCACTCTCGACTCTCCTGTGTGCCCATTGTATCTCGCTCACATCGCTCTCACCACCTGTGGAAGTCTCCCGTCTGCTTCTCATCACCACATCCTTCTTTGCAACCATTCTTTGACTCTGCGCGGTTGGACCATTCGTCGATACCTCCGGAGTTATGAACGTAGGCAGTGTTGATGAAACATCGGAAACATCTTCGTCCTCCGGCAACTTCCTCGGGTCTTCTATCAACGAATTCATAGCAGGTGTCTCTGGGGTCACTATCGGTGGCCTGAACGGCAAATGGAACTTCCTTTCCACTGGCGACGGCGACTGACTGGCCAAGATAAACGGAGCTGCCGAACTGGTGGTCTTAGGACTCGGCGGATACTCATTTGCCGTCACAAACGAGGGCGAACTCATCATTGCGCTGGCTGGCGTCGCCGCGAGCACCGATGATTGATACCCGAATGCTCCAGGATCTGGCTCCCTCAGACCGCTCACGCTTCCAGCTCTGATTGAACGCGGTGGCAAACTCGTGTAGTTTTCCGTCGACTCGAAGTGTCCAGATTTGCGGTTACGCTGCATGTGTTTGTTTGTCTTGTATATCCTGGCCAACGACTGGAGAGAGTAAAACAAGCACGGCAATGAGATGGTGAACGGGACACCTGCATATCCCAAGAATCGCGCCCTGAAAATGAATTCCCCCATCAGCATCAAGTCAACATCGTTCACTCCCATGACTCTAAGAATAAAGCTGAAGACTCACCACAGGGGATCAGAAGAATCACAATGCAAATCATCAGTGGGCTTCACTGAGTCGAATTTGATGACGACGACTACATGCACGACAGTCGCCACAATTGGAAATACCACGACTGGTAGCCAGAAGATATTGCGCCACCGTAGGGCGCTAAGGCTCCACACATCAGTGTATCTATCAATTAACCACTTATGGCACTCACGTATTGTCACCCCAGGCTCTCGGACGCAGCACAGCGAGACTTGTGGCCATAGAAAATGCACCCGCTACTCCCGTCAATAAAAACGTCGCGAATCCAATGATGAGAGTCTGAGCTGCTCTCCGATTCTTTAACAGCTAGGATCATTATCGTCAACAACGGTTGTTTCTTACCAATACAGAATGATCGTGGCATAAGGAATGGATTCATCCGCCAGATCATACCTTGAGTTTCCGGTTCGACTCTCAGCTGGAGTGACGGCCAATACGAGATGACACACCGAGGCAGAATATCCCTTGCAGTATTACGTTTCCTATGCAATACGCCGCTGGACCCCATATTGCTCCCACCGCTCTCCCGAATGGTATCAGCACTACCCCAGAACTCACAAGGCCTAACTCCTCCCTGTGAATTTACACGATACCTGGGAGATTATATGACTCACCTGTGAGGGATAGCACGAACCATAGAATCTTGACGCCAAAAGGAATCATCGTCCTTTAGTTATACGAACACCCATACGCGTCCGAGATATGTAGTTCTCGCGAGTGGCTGGAGCGCCCCGAGAAAAGGAATCGACCAGGTCGTGGTTGTACAAGAACCACAAGTGCCAGTACTTTGTGATGATGAACCTCTTGGGTTATGAAGGCGTATGACACGGGAGAGGTGGCGAACCTGATGACAATTTGGAGTGGCAGAAAAGGGACCCCTCAAAACCCGAAAATATAATTCTAATACTTATGGAGAATAGGTCCCGCGTCAACTGACCCAATTACACAGAGCTGGAAGATATCAAATTGCGCCCGTATGTTCTCTGTCAAAGATTCTGATCTCTGTTGTCAGAAAGGACCGCAAGGATCTCACTGGAGCTGTGGGGTGGGAACGGCCGAAGGTGTTATAGTAGGTATCTTATGGTACGTGTGCCCATTCTTTTGTATCTTCGTGTGAGCATGTGTTTATGAAATACCTTCCCCTAATCTCAAACTCTGTGATTTTGAGGCAAATCCAGAACTTAAGGGACGAGTACGCTCCATATATAGCGTTGGGGTGATTTTCATACCCACTTCAAAAGGTGGCGTCCGCTTCCGGCGGAAGGCAAACAGATACTTGGAACCACAAGCGTTTCGCCAAGTACACACTGATACACATTCCCTTGACAACAATTACTTATTCAAGCGTGGGATACGAAGCAGCGGAGTAGAATTTGACGCGAGCGCTTCCAAGCCACGTTGTTCTTCGAGTATTTTGAGGAAAGGATGGATCCAATGAAACGTGTCGGGGACGACGTCGCGGTACGTGATAGCAATATTACATAGCCGCTAAGCGCTCAGCAGTGGTACAGTGTGCGGAAGTCAGCCGGACTAAGGAAACGGTACTTACCCAAGAGACCGCATACAAATGTCCGCCATAATAAGATTGATGCGTGATCGATGATCATTAACTGAACCTAAATTGGCAATTGAGACGATTGCTATCAGCCTTAATCTTGAAATGACGAGAACTGCAGTAAGTATGCATTCTTTTACCTTCGAGTTTGTAGCCTCCAGGAGTACTTTCACCTGGGCAACGACTATACTCGCAGCATTACGAGCTTATGCAGTATATCCATTTTCTGAAATGTGATTAGCCGAACTGCGAACGACTCCGGAACTGATGCAGATCCTTCAGTTTCCCTCGTCGCTTGTCCTATTTCGAATGTTCTGCCATTAAAGTTCACACCGTCATAGTGTCGGATTTACATCCAAGCCCAACTGCCCCAGGAAATGGGGTAATGAAATGGAAAGACTCTGCTGTAAGGGCTCCCGTTCTCAAGTCGTGCGGAGTGTGACCAGAAAATCCAGTGGGTCATGAATTCCAGAAGGTAAAATAAGTCACGAGGAGACTCCGGCAGCCGCCAGCTCAGCCTCTCACCATTGACTTTGATAGTTTGAAGATCTGGCATCTGATACCTTGTAATAGGTCTCCCGCCTCCTACGACGTTGTCCGCATTATAAGAACCCGCCCAAATTTACTACTAAGGCACCCGAAGCAGGACTGAAGATTCGAAGGGGCGTTGAAGGACAATTTAGAACATCTGGGGATCGAATTATAGGGAATTTCAGGTGCTTCTATTAATGGACCAATGACCTCCTAGTACGGGTAACGGTGGGTATTTAATCATGATCAGCTCGTTACACATACTGTACAGTACAGGCAAACGATACTGAACCGTGATGGTTCACAGTATCTAAACTAAACAAATTCCCCACAACCGACTGGAAGGACCTTCGCACGCCAGAACAGATCAATCGTGAACATTTGAATTACACTAAACGTTTGAGGCACGAACAGGGGTCATAAACGGGATTAAACAGGATTTCTCTTGACCTTGTACCCAGATCTCGCCAACGTTCCAATACACTGCGAGTAACCATTTATCAAGTCTCCCAGGGCTGCATTTCACATTTCATAATGCAATATCGAAGACTTCATGCGGCTACCCCTAGGAGCGAAGTATCCAGAGTGTTTCTTTTCAACGTCACTATCCATAGGGAGCACAGCGCAATTCGAGGGTGTTTTATAACGCAAAGAAAAAAGTCTCTCTGTCGGGGAGTCGAACCCCGCTTTCGCGCGGTCAATATGAATGACAGGCGCGTGTACTAACCGATATACTAACAGAGACCTGATGAAGGTTCGGCAGGTAAAATTCTATAGGACCTACAGTATGTGACCGAGCCATTCGCAGTATAAGAGGCGAACGGGCCTGAACGGGCATGCCCTTTCGTTGTGTGTACTGGTCATCCGAAAGAATAGCATGATGATTATATCTATATAGAAGGTGTTATCTCTAGGTTACATTATATCGGACCGACATAAAGGGCAACTGGAAGAATGACTTGTGTTGAACCACTGCAAGCAAACAGGTTGGTCGATTGTTCAACATGTGCTGGTAGAAGCTAAGTTTTGACTTACTTTGTAAAGGCATCCGGCATGGAACTTGTTTTTACATGTCTTGCAAGGCTTCTTCGGCAAACTGCCGTCCATTACACTGATGATACTGGACAAAAGTGTTAGACTGTGACCCTTGGCTCGAAGGCACAAAGATATACATACGAATAACATATAGCGCACTCCACTTGACCTTCAAAATGCAATGTCACGTTCTTCTTGAAGAGACTCAGACCATCGGTGAGCCGACCATTCTTGACGGTATGGTTAGAGCTTTAGTATATGTCATTAGAAAGTTCCATGCTCACATGCGACCAAATTGTTTGTTGGACTGCCAGAATCCAGGCTCTCCATCTGCTCTCATCGACGCCAACTCGCTTCAGATCCTTGACTTCAATCCTATGTAACGGCCAATCTGAAGGAATCTTGAGTTTGATCTCCAGTTGGTGTTCGTCCACAAGATACGAAGCCAGGACCTCATTTGTAGCAGCAGCTACTTTGACCGACATGCTATCATCGGCCAAGTCTTGGCCAGCAGGTCCCTTTACGTGGGCAAGCTCGACGTCAATAATGACGGGCGAGAAGTACTGAGACGTGTATGTTGTTATTGCTGTCGATAACTGTCGATCTTTGCAATCCGAAAGCCACGAATGGATAAGAGACGGAACTGATAGCAATGCACGATAGTAGAGATGAGCAGCCAAGAGGGGTATGCTGATGGTTCCGGGCTCAAACACTGGATCGTTGACCTGAGTAAACGGTTATTGACTACATAACAAAACTTACGGTCGACATAAAACTCGTTCACTGCCCAAATATCCAGTTTGAAAGCCTTTGCTGGCCCTCCTTCCAAGTGTAGAAGGGCGAGGAATAATGGAATGAAATTGACGGCAACAAGGTCCAAATTGCGGAGTTGCTCGATGTACCCAGACTTGACTTTGAACGACTGTATTATCGCCATAATCAGTATCTATCTTCTTTTTTTTTTTTTTTTTACAAAGATGAACAGTACACACCGCATTCTGAAAAAGGTCGAAGACTAGCATCCAACCTAATAAAGAACCGAACAGATTCTGTAGCCCGTTCACTTGACTAGTTTACTCCCTACGTACGAAAGCGCACTCACCTGTTGTTCATCCTCATCTTCTGTGCTTGTCAGGTTGACATGCCTTCCGACAATATCCAGCAGCTCGGAAGGAAGTTGAGCCTTGAAAGTGGACTCCGTGTCGACACCAGCCTCAATGACAAGATGTTCTGTACGTTTCTGGGCTGCCGTCTGGAGAATCCTATAAGCCGTCTTTTGTACTTCTAGCGAGGGGTCCGTGATTAAGTGACACATCTACAAGTATGGATTGTTAGCAACGAAGTCGAGTGAAGTCTTTCAACGGTGCTCACCTTGGGCAAAGTATTCTCATCCATCAATGACTCTGGCAATTCTCGCAAGATCGATAAAACCAATTCCCGACAGATTGACCGTGGAAGCGAAGGACTGACAGTATCTGTCAAAAGAAAGGTACCCACCATGAAGCCACATAAACGTCTCGAGGTTAAAAAAAATGCCACCAACCGAATTTGACCAGCGCCAAATCCCTGATCATTTCCAACACATTTTTCCTCCTCTGGTCCCACTCGGCCTTGAGCGACTTATTGGTTTTCACCAAGCCCTCTATGCTAATCACCAGCCGCAGGCTTCTCGCAAGGGTGACGAGCGATGCATTATCCGTCCAAGATGCATTCTACAAGGCTTTTAGGTCAGCCATCTCTGCAAACTGACGTTCTCACCTCCAGGTTATTCTCCAACACATCCCAGATGAACTCCCAGTGTGACCCAGGTACGTTTTGCAGAATTGGTGCCAGGTATTCGAAGATGAGTGTCATTGCACTCTCCACCTCTTCGTCGACATCTGCGTCATCCGAGGTAACCCACCCTTGGCAAGCCTTGACGACGTTCACAGCACGATTTTGTGGCAAGAAGACTACATCGGATTCCAGGTCCGGTGCAGAAGCGGCAAGTCGTCTCAACGTAAGCAGACCGGCGGTGTTGATTTTACTAGGCCTGATACCCAGTAGCTCTGCTGCCTGTTCGTTCCTATACCTATCCAGCCGCATAGGCTCTGCTCCCGTCTCAGTAATTGCTGCGATGAGAGTCATGGATGTTTGGGGAGCTACATGCACGCGTTAGGCGAATATCAAGTGAGAAAATGATGCATGGCACATACCGCTCTCTTCTAATTTCCTTGCCAGTCCAATCCATTCTTCCGCCTCCTCCGCCTCCAGATCCTCCAAAACGTCTTCCAATACAGTTTTCAACACCCTCGCGCCCAATATGCTGTCACTCTCCACAGCAACCCTTATCACATCCACCACAAACTGCTCTAAATCGGTTCTACCGTCATTGGTGTCATACTTTCCTTCCACAACTCTTTTGATAACGCGCTCTCTCCAGCCATCTGCTACACGGCCAAGCGATCCAAGGAGAAGATATGCTGTAACCTGATTCACTCTTGCAATGACCTCTCCTAAACCGGCCAATGCTCTCGCATCGAATACAGGACTAACACCTGCTGGAACCTTTTGATAATCACTCGCATATATTGAAAGTGCGGTGAAGTGCCTCAAAGCCCAAAGATTCCGTCTTGCGAGGTTCCTGTCTTCTGAGAACACTCGAAGCAGGGCATTAATGATACGGGCGTACGACGAAAACCCTCGACTGTCCGTAGATTCTGGGCCTTTCGTCGACGGCTCCACATCGGGTGGGATGAGAGGGTCGATTACCGCAAGACTGTAGTCAATCGGGTCATGCGGTAGTTGCCGGAGCATCCCGTCCAATGTTTCCAAGGAGGGGAATAGGTCGGGTAATAATGAAATATTGAGCTTGTGGCCGTGAATTGCGAGCACCCCAAGGATATCTTCGGGCCTAGAAACAAGAGATATCAGCAGAGGTCAAACTAATGCAGGGTTAAGGACTCACAAAGGCCGAACCTGCGTATCGGCCAACAAGCCCCTCAGCTTAACCTTCACATTCCCGATTACTTGCTCCCTTCTCTCCTTACACAAATTCTCTCCCCTAGTCTCCCTGTCCCAGATCTCTCTCGCGACATCGAACACATTCGAAGCAGGATCAAAGCCAAACATGGTACATTCAGGTGCAAGGTACCCGAACAAGAACAAATTGGGCAGCACCTCCTCGATTACGCGGACCTTTTGTTGGGCGTTGGTATGCTTTGTCACCAGATCCAAGAGTGCTAGAGGTGCTTCGAACACACTCAAGCTGATGTCCTCCATTGAGCCTCCAAGAAGTAATTCAACGTGAAGATTGAAAGCAGTCACAATCGTCTCAACGAAGCCATCATAGCCACTTGGAGAGATGAAATAATCTAAAGTAACGTTAGACGGTGTGGCATATAGTAATATGAGAGCAAAATACGGACCATGAGCACCTAGCACAGCCTTCACGATCTCCAAATCTCCCGGAATAGCAGGCGTATTCCCATTCAACACGCTGCCCAACAAATTCCCGACGATATCATCCAGTTCGTCCGCCTTGGGCGTCAGATAACTAGGCAGGACACCCTTCTGGACGGCCTGGGCCATATCCGATGCAAACTTCCTAGTCTTCTCTGAATCGCTCGCCATTGTAACAAGAACACCTAAAAGGGCATGCCACAACACCAGTGTCTTCTCCTCGTTGTTCCGATGTGTCAGATATGAGAAGACTAAGGAGGGCGAAAATTCAAGAAGGAACGCTGAATGAGTCCTTGCAAGTAGGTCGAACCTCTGAAAACCAATACAAATCAGCGAAAGGCCAGGATGTATATCGAGTAACAAACCTCAGCAAATGCCGGATCCTCAAATAAGCCCTCCCTGAACTGTCGCAACATACACTCCAAAAACTTGATGTCCTCCTTCGTACTTTCTCCATCTCCTGCATTGAATATTTCGCTCAGCCTCTGTACACTTTCACCCAAAACCTCATGGACCAATTCCGCAACCTCGCTTCTCCCATTTGTGCCCTCTTTAAAGTGGTCAAATAACACCTTCAAGAATGTCGCAACAAGCCCCGAATTCGTCTTCGCCGCGTCCCTAAGGCCAATTCTGAGGACATCCCACGCAGAATCGAACAACCCCGTTCCTTCTCCTTCCCTTGATGCAAGCCCCGAATCAACCTTCCCAAGTGATTCCAAATTCTGCCCAACAAGCCTGGCTCCAGCACGTTCCTCGACCTTCAATCGCCCACTCTTCATCTCCTCCCATACCTTCCGGAACTGCGTTTGCACGAGTTTCTTGGCCTCTCCTCTCACATCGGCATTTTCATTAGGCACGAGAACGGATCCAGAGTCACTTTCTTCCTTTGCCTTTGTTCCATCAACAATCAACCTCCTCGCCATGAATACTACACATTCCAAAATGGCTGAAAGGAATGCGGCGGATGTAACGGCACGATGCAATGAGCTTAATGCACGACCATCGAGTGCTGCCCAAAGAGATGTAAAGAGGTCTTCTAGGGGCGTTTTCGTCCCCGACGATGCGATAATCTACAATGATATTTTGATGTCGGTTGGTGCGTGACGGAAAGAAAGCACTCACAGATGAAGGGATAGTCGATAATATAATGACAACCGTTGGATATCCCTGCACAGGGTTTCCAGAACATCCCAGTTGTAAGAACTGCAAGAACTCTTGGTAGGCTGGCGAGGATTTGACGACTTTCGGGGCCGGGGCCTCTTCTGACATCTTCTCTGGTTTCTGGGCTTCCTCTCCTTCGCCCCCTTCGCCCTCTTCATCCTCCTCATCTTCATCTTCTGCGTCCTCACCTGTGCTGGTACTATAACTCCCCCCCAATTCCAGGTCCCAACAACTCGGGAATTCTATGATCATTCTCAACAACATCGTCAGAGGAGATCACAAGAGACATGCCTTTAATGAACGTCAGGAGGGGCTGCCACATAACTCCCTGGACCAATGTGTCCTGTTCGACCCAAGCGGATCGGAGTACAGCGCAACTCAACACCGGTATAATTGATGATATGTGCTCTGTGCGCAGACTTAACTTCGCCTCATGCTTCCCTGGCGTAGGAAGGTGAACGCACCTTTATGACCCTCCAGTAATTGCATCAACAATCCCCACCCTGCCTTCCTTACGTTTGGCTGTCCGAACCCGAAACTCTCCACACCTCCAAACCCACTACCTTGCGTCTGCGCCTCGTCCGACGCTACAAAAGGTGCCTTTTCAGCATGATACAGCACCGTCCACAACATGGGATTCTTCAACAACGCCATAACCTCGTCCGAAATCCCTGTTTTATCTAATTCTACAATTACCCTTGATCAGTTTCCCCGAATGTACGATATGATAGAGCCCAAACCCACCAAGGAACCATTTCAACCCACCCACACCACCAATCCTCAGCCTCGCCCTTCGATCCGCCTCACTCTCATCATACTCCTCCGCCTTACTCCTTACAGCCTCCCCCTCCTCGGTGCCTGCCTTCCTGGCAGCAGCGATCGCAGCAGCCAACTGTTGCTGCTTACTGATCCCCCCTTTCCCTCCACCTCCAGATCGCTGAGTCTTGGGGACAGTAACAGGTGGCGTAGGCACGTTACTCGCTGGAGGAGGATTGAGATACGCGTACACACCGAGCGGATCCATAACCGTCCGTTGAACAAAGTTGAATATCGCGTTCTTGGATGTAGCGTCGAGCGTGTAGAAGCCTCCATCTGCTTTTTGGTCGGCTTCCTCTACGTGCGAGGTCGCTGAAGGACATCGAACGAACGAATCCCAAGCATCCTTCCCCGCACTGCCTACAGTCTTCTCGATATCATGAACGAGGATAAGCCAACTCCCAAGTACACTCTCCACTTCTTCACTCGTCGCTGTTTCCTTTAAGTAGAACAGAATCTGATCTCGCACCTCCGCAATTTTGAGAAGACTAGAGTGGACCGATATCGAGAGAAGCCGGATACGTCGAGAAGGATGAATAAACAACGGCGGCACATAATGCATCTACACCATCCCAATCCCAATCACCTCATCCGAACAACAAAACCAAAAATCAAAGAAAAACGCACCCAAGCAGGAACCATCTCAACCAAACTAGACACCACATCCACATCCACACTCCCATCCTCCCGCTCCTCCCGCTCCTTCAAACCACCACCCTTAACCTTCACCGCCCTCTCAACCCACACATTCCCCAACTCCTCCAACGCCCTAACCTTCGTCACCTGCGCCTTCTTCCCAACATTCCTCAAAACCACAACCAACTCCGGCGGCAACCTCCTCGCAAGCCCGCCCACCTCCAACGGATCCGGTTGCGCTCTAACAGGTTTCACAGGCGGAATGTACACCTTCGCCCTCGGCTCCTTCTTCCCATCTTTCTTCCCTCTTCCCGACTTGTCTTTATCCTTGTTTTTGGCTTTACCGGGTTGGGGTGAGGAGGGGTCGAGATCGATTCCGAGAGCGGCTGCGACTTTCTTTTGATGCTTTTTCCGGGTTGCGGATGTTGCTGAGGATTTACCGTGGCCTTTTGCCATGGTGGTGGCGATGTGATAGTAGGTTCGTCAACCGAGTTCTTTGGCGACCGGATCTAGAAAGATCTTTGAGTAGGGATGTGTCCCACTAGGTCTGTAGAAGCTTCAATGATGTGTGTAGGGCAAGATCGAATTTTATTCAATCTATTAGCATCGGTTATCAAACCTCGTACTGATTCATAATGACGCATGTCACACGTGATCATTATTTCATCCTCGCCTCCGACGACGTTATATCATTAATCATTTATTCGTGTTCCACCGATGCTTAACGGTATGTAGACTAAACAATAGAGCAAATGAAAACTATTGCGTGGGGACAGATAATTGCACAAGACAGAAAAACCGAACGGAAATAGGTCATAAAAGGAGGATGCAGAAATCTATCACCCACTCCAGCCACCCCTTCCTCCCAACTGATCTTCCCTGCACCCCCTGATCTAAGGAAATAAAAATAACTGCGCACAGAACATGACGGTCTTTTCTTCATCATCTTCGAAACATCATGCATCATCCCTCATCCTAGCAGGCCCTCGCTGTCCGAGTAGGCAGTACTGCTGTTGTACGGAGAAAGCTCGTTGTACCGCGCAATACGGAGTCGCTGACTGGGAGGAATAGCCTTCTCATCGACACCGGGTTGGAATCCACCATGGAGAACACCGACACGTTTCATAGCCAACAACTAGAACAAGTTTGTCAGAAAACCCCTATTCATGTGACGGGGCCATCAAGACTCACGTTGTGGGCAGCATTCGAATGATCGTAGACACCACCAAAGAAGGCCGTTGTCGCATCCTTGCCGATCATCTTGACAATTAGGTGAGGGCCTCCAGGGTGTTCATCAATAAAGTCAGAGACGTCATGGATGAAGCCGGCGATGACAATCAAGGGACGCTTCTGTGACTGTTCCTGGACTGGTAACAAAAGTCAGCTGAATGATTGAGTCAAGAACAGGAAGTGGAAACTCACAGCTCTCCCAGCTGATGACAGGAAGGTCGTTGCTATCGCTCGGCCAAGCAAGTTTCTCCTGAGTCTGCCTCAACTTCTTGAGTTGCATAGTAAGTTGACCCTTCCTGACTTCGTTGTCGGGGAACACCTATTACAACGCTTAGCCCAGCCATGTTGAGATGGCAACTAGAGGTACGCGTACCTTCAAGTGGCTAGCAAGACCTAATTTCTGGCAAACCCAGATGAACCACTTAGTCGGGTCATACTGGTACCATTTGATGGCATTGCGGTAGTCCATGGGGAACTGATGATGGAAGTTGTGGTAGCCTTCACCAATAGTAACAAGGGCAGTGATGACATGGTCGCGAGGAGTGTGTTTGTCATCAAAAGGAGTGTCTCCAAGCCAGTGAGCGAGCGAGTTGACACAGAAGGTAGACTGGAATTTGGCACGTGAGCGTGACGCGCGAATACAAGAAAAATCTTGAATCACTTACGTGGTGTACAAAGCACAGTCGGAGGACTCCAGCGTAGACGTATCCACCCCGAGCATCACCCCAGAGAAGCCAAGGAATGACAGTAGGAACGATAAAGGCCATGATGAGAATGAGGGTGAGGTAGTTCCTGTGTTGCCAGCGCACAACAGGGTTCTTGGTGAGGTCGCTCACATCAGCGACACCGGGCTTGCGGCGCGGCTTGAAGAGCATCCAACCAATGTGGGAGTAGAGGAAACCCTTGTGGGCGTTGTAGGGGTCAAGGTCGGTGTCGGTGTAGCGGTGGTGTGCGCGGTGGCCACGAGACCACCACTTGATGGATCCTTCTACTGCACCAGCACCGAGCATGGCAAGAACATACTGCAGAGGCAGCGACGCGTTGTAGGAACGGTGCGCCCAAAGACGGTGGTACCCGGCGGTGATGCCGAGACCGGTGAGGTAGTAGTAGAAAATGGAAAAGAGAAGGGTCTCCCAGCGGAGGGGAGTGAACATGGCCCCAATAAGGCCAATGAGGGGGGTGACGGTGAGGATGGTGAAACTGAGCCAGTTGATTTCCTTGTACCAGTTCTGCCAGGTAATAGGAGGAAGGGCCTTCTGGGTCTTCAGGGTGTGGGTGACATAGTTGTCGGGGATGTTGAGGTCTGAGGGGACAACGTCGTCGGGCTTGGTGTGAGCAGGAGGGGTCTCGCTGGCAGGGGAGGGGGAGGACATGGTGGTCGTCCTTGGAAAAGAAAGAAGACGGGGTTTACAGGGCGAGCCTGAGGCCTGAAAAACGGGCGAGGGCGTCTATTTAAATTCCGTTTCTTTGGGGAGGCTGATGGCGCTTTGCGGTACCTGGTCAAATCTCTCCCCACAACATCTCCTCTTCCTCCCTCGACAACATCTCCTGTTTTACCTTGTCCCTCGGCCCTCAAAGCCCTCCCACACCCCCACAGTCAGCCTCCGCTGCCCTTCAACCTCCAATTCCTCCCTCTCTTGCAGTCGCCGTCTACGTCACGTGCTATCCCCATGGAATCTTTGGGGTGTCCATAACTGGCAATTATTTATTCACACGGACAGCCATAGACAGCTACACATGTGAATTCCCATAATAATTCTACTTTCAACGGATCACTACTTGTTATTATCATCCCGCATCGACCTACAATCTTCCCAACGCCTTTGCGACGTAGTAGCCCATGTTGATCCTCGCCACATTGATGTTTGACCAGTTACGATTGGGGTGCACCCTGTTTGTCAATAGTACCCAGAACGTATTGCTCGCTAATAAATCCCATTCAGACATCATGGCGCACTTTCAGATTAAGGTTAAACAACCCACGTCTATCAATAGCCAATGACGTCCCAGTATACCCCGTGTGGCCGGCCGTCTGCAGGCTGCTCATCGGCCCACTCCAGTAGGTCTGGTCCAACTCAAAGCCCAGACCGTGCGCATCCCCCGGAAACGCCGTATTGAAATTTGTGAAGATCAAGTCCACAGTTTCAGGCCGAAGCACCCGCTTCCCCCTGTACGTCCCATTATTCAAGATCATCTACAAAGCGGTCCATCAACTTATTCAAGACTGCCCCATCCCCAACTAGATTCAAATCTTACCTGACAAAACGCGCCTAGGTCCAATGCACTCGAGTACAGGCCCGCATGCCCCGCAACTCCATTCAAGCCCCACGCATTTTCGTCATGCACCTGCCGAACGACCCACGTCAGCACTCCAAATCACTTTCACCCTCTTCTGGCATTGATGATTTATCATATGCCAGATTCTGCGCAGTACTTACGGTACCCCAAACTGGCTGCCTTCTTTGGGGCTCGACGCTCCCCAAGACTTCAATCTGATACTCTGTGCTGACGATCTTCTTGCCGATCAGTTCGTCTCTATCGAATTCTACGTTACCCCGGTTAAAGAAGGTCGATTTCATCTTCAGCGGCCTTGCTAACTCTTGTTGGAGAAGGTCATCTAGCGGGAGGGACGTGACCTGTTCGAGCAAGAGTTGCATCGACATGAAGCCTGCAAGTGCATGATGAGATTCGTTTCATGTAAATGTGCCCATTGGAATAAGACCCACTGAGATCGGAATAAAGGTACGTCGATCCCGGCTTATGGATCACTGGCGTATTGAGGATAGCCCGTCTTCTTTCTTCCAACGTCGCATATCTATGCCGCACCAGATTAACGCCCCAGTCAGTCGCATACTCAATACCTCCACAAGTTACACTTACCCGTTCCATAACCCGGGATCCGGATCAGCATCAAATCCCGCAGTGTGCGTAAGTAACATCTTAACCGTCACATTGTCCTTTCCTCCCACTAACAAAAGCCCACATTAACCTCCGCCCCATTCGAATCATAAGAAAACCAAAACAAGACCCACCATTAAAACCGGGCAAATGAACCCCAACTTTGTCCTCCAACCCAATAACCCCTCTCTCAATCTGTTGCAGCGACAGGATCGTCGTAAACATTTTCGTCAACGACGCCACTGCAACTCACTATCAACCACCCAATCCCGGAAATCTCGTAATATTGAAGCAAGGAAACGTACTGTCGAAGATATCGTCTTTCCCGATCGCAACCCACTCTTCTTTCGCCAGCTCGCTCCCATTCGCGTGTGCGTACTTCAAGGAATAGCCAGTGCTGAAATGTGATACAATGACACTCTTATGCCCGACTCTGCCACATTCCCGTCAAATCTGTATCGGACGAGCTAGATAAAGGATTGTGTGCGCTTACAATCCAACGGCACCCGGATACAAAGCCCTAACTTGGTTGAACGAAGCCGAGCCATAGTTCGCTGGGACGGTATACGCTGTGATATTCTTCTCGAGTTCCTTTAGCGCACTCGGATTCACGATCGTCGCAGGAAGAGCCTTCGCCTTCCTCAACACACCCTTACCATGCGTCGAGAGTGCAAGCGCAAGCGTAGCAAGGGATAACAGGCTGAGGACTCTTGTGAGCATCATCGTCAAGGCGAGGCCAGGGCTTGCGCTGGGAGCAGAGCCTAAGTACACAACAAACTCCCAGGGACGCAAACAGCCATATGCTAACTAGACCGCCCCATGTGCGCATGCGCGTCAGGCGGGTCGGCAAACATAGCGCGAAGCGTTAGGGGTGGCCACGGGTGCTTAACCGTCCATTCTATTTTTATTCTCGATCGTGAAAACGGGGATCACTTTACGGACCTCAGCATCTTCTCTAAGGATCCTCTCTGAACCGGAAAATCATCGTCTGACGACCTTGTTGCGGTCCGCTCGCCTGAGCCGACGGTCCGAAGTGGAGTAGCTGTATGTTGATGCAGAGTTTCAGTGTGTGTGTCACTACTTAAGAAGACTTGAATTTGATTTGGTTGGCATTCAGGTGATTAACATGATCGGTGTGTTCCGTGTCCTATGATGAATTACTGGGAATGTCCCTGGAAGTTCTTCTGAAGTTCTTTTGCACAGTTAGTCTAACGTCAGTCGTATTAGTCAATAGGTGGCCGACATCACGTGTAAATACATCCAACATTATTCGAAGGCCAAGGTTGTATGAATTTCACCGACTGTTGCCATGTTCTCCAGGATATTGTCGAGGAATATCCTTCAAGTGCAAAGTTTTCTCAACCTCCTCTCTCCCCCATGTCCATAGCGTAGGTCAATGGTGCAGCGAGAGTGAGTACGTTCTGATTCTCTCTCGTTGCACATTGTCAGATGTACAGTCTGCTGAATGCGTTCCGCTAGCCCACCCCAAGGAATATCCAGCCACAACGCCTCACCGTGCACCGCAAAAACCCGCAACCACCATCTCTCGAGCGGCCCGTCCTCATACACAGAACCAGTGTCACAGGCTCCGAGCTTTCAGCTCATTCTTCTCGGCACGACGACAAAATCCGTTCATCCTGCCC
The DNA here is from genome assembly GCA_018524465.1 of Podaxis pistillaris. Lineage (NCBI taxonomy): Eukaryota > Fungi > Basidiomycota > Agaricomycetes > Agaricales > Agaricaceae > Podaxis > Podaxis pistillaris. The sequence goes on along the minus strand of JAEUWN010000542.1, from coordinate 18,582 downwards.
AAATCCTTCCTCTCAAAGCATCCGTACACCGTTCAATTATCTTGTCAGAACGCGCTTCCTCTGATGAACTGCCTCTGACAACACACCGAACTGCCGAATGTGGGGAAATACGATACGATTCGATTTTACCAGTGGTGATCCCGGAAAAACTTGTCAGTCCTCGGTATCCGTATACTGGTCACTGGATCCCTTTGATCAACTTCTCGCGAAATTCAGTACTTCGAACACGAAAGGTTAAAAAGGGACGTATGTTACCGCTTGTGAGGGTCAGACATCCTTCCTAGATTTTTTCGAAAACTGGTTCGCTGTTCGTAATCGAAGATGCAGTGGTCAACGCTCGTAGCGTTTGTACAAGCCAGTTGCTTCATCACTGGCGCCTTCGCAGCGTTTGGGTTGACAGAGTCGGGCAATATTTATACTGTTGATACCAATGCGGGCTTGGTTTTCAAGGGTGCGTGTGGTTTGGCCTGTGCTTGGTCGTTTGGCTGAACGGTACACTTTGTAGTCGACAAGGCCTCGGGAGATATCACTTCCATGGTGTTTAATGGCATTGAAGTACGTGTCACTGTTAGGTTTTCGCTTCTGAGATGTCCAGTAACTGTATGGCAGGCTCAAGATCAAGGTAGCAAGAAGAGTCATATCAACTCTGGTATTGGTGCATCGTGCAGTTGGGTGAGGACTGGACACGACAACAACTACATCAAAATTACTTGCAACGCGAGTGGTATCACTCAGTATGATCTCATTCCCTAGCCAACAGTTTGATGTTTGCTCACACCCAATTTCAGGTATTATGTCGCAAAGTACAACGATCCTGCGATCCATATGGCAACATAGTGCGTCTCTTTTGCCGCTCGGAAACCTCACCGGCACCTTATGCCCTTGTCTAGCATCACATCCGAACCCTCCGTCGGCGAACTTCGTTTCATCGCACGTCTTAGGAAAGCGGCTGTCCCGAATGGATACCCTGTCTCAGAGATCGACGGTGGTACCGCCATCGAGGGTAGCGACGTGTTCAATGTCAACGGACAGACGAGATCCAAATTCTACTCCTCGAGGCAGTTCATTGATGATCAAGTTCATGGTGTTACTGGCTCTGGTATTGGTGTCTGGATGATCATTCCTGGTGTAGGATATGAGGGTTCTTCGGGTGGTCCATTCTTCAGGGATATTAATAACCAAGGAGGTGAGTTGTAGCTTTCGTGGTTTATTCTTAACTAGGAGCTGAATGATCTCCGATAGGCGCGCAACAGGAACTCTATTTCTGTGAGTCTCTCCTTTGTATGTGAATGAGTATAATTACTGATGATCCACCTCTTAGACATGGTAAGGGTTGTCCCTTGATTTTTTCATTCCCAACTGCCTAATCTGTCTCGACGCAAATAGAACTCTGGCCACACTCAAACCGAATGTATGCTCCCTTTCCCAACGCTTATGCCCTTCTCCAGCTAAATCACCACTTAGCCAACCGCATGGGCTTGCATGGTCCATATGCTCTTTGGTTCACCACTGGCTCGACGCCCTCCGGCGACATCAGTACGCATAATTTCTTTGAGAACCCTTTCACCCAGAATCGAACTAACCCATGTCACTCCTCAGACACTGATTTCTGGGACGGCCTCAGCGTGACGGGATACGTTCCTGTCGCGTCCCGTGGCCGAGTCAGCGGCAAGGCTTCCGGATTCCCTTCGTCCTATGCCAACTACATGTCCGTTGGCTGGAGCAACAGCCAGGCTCAGTACTGGTACGTTTTCTCTGTATACTTTGTCGAATAGCGTTCCCTGGACATGTATGCTTAAAGGGTCCGTACTGACTCGTCTGGCTCATTCCAATCGCCTCGTATGAAACCTGGAACGTATACCATGACTCGTAAGGACCATTTACTTGATTCCCGGCGACGAAATTTATTGTTATTCGGGACAGTTTACAAGATGGAATTGGCTGTCGCAAGTCAGTCCGTCACGGTTAATGCCAACGGCGCAACAACCGCCAATATTGCCTCCACTGAAGCTGTAAGTGTATCTCTTCTTTCGGATCACTCATCATTGACAGGATGGTGTCAGAATCCGAATGTTATCTGGCAAATCGGTGAATTTGACGGGACTCCTCGTGGTTTCCTCAACGCAGAGTATGTGCTATCTCCTTTTTTTCATTGTTCCAACTCTTGCTAACAACATAAACAGCAAGATTGAATCGATGCAGTACGTTCTCTCTTGAACCGAAAGTATCATCGCCCAAATTAAATTGTTCTCCTATAGCCCAAGTGATTCCCGTATGAGCAACTGGGGACCCAGTACGTTTTTGCTTCTTCGCGACAACCCCAGTACCTAATCATTGCATATATAGTTACTTTCAGCGTTGGGAGCAACGTCAACGCTTTCCCCATGGCGATTTTCAAGGACGTCGGACCTGTTACGATCCGATTCAGCTTATCATCTAGCCAGCGTCAGTGTCAGCTACCTTTCCAGGCGTTATGGCATCCTTACGTGTCTCTGTAATAGTTGGTGCTCGTACTCTGCAGATCGCAACAACTCTTGCCTTTGCCGGTACGTTTGTCCCAGCACGGTGACTTGTTTAATGTCTAATATCGAGGGTTAGGCGGTCGTCCACAAGTAACAGTTAACAACTGGACCGGACCTGCCCCACCCGTTCCTTCACAACCCGACTCACGAGGTCAGTGTCAACCACCAGTTATTAGGAAAGAAAGCTTATGGTCGGCGCTTTCGTAGGTGTCACTCGTGGTACATGGCGCGGAAACGTGAGTTATTTACTTGGTCTACTTCGTACAGCGAGCCGATATTTTGTCGACAGAACATCATGTATACGGTCAACGTTCGTAAGTCCTTACCTGTTCCTTATAATTCTCCCCTGACTTATATTTTGGCGGCCAGCTTCGGGGACGCTTGTCTCTGGTACCAACACAATTGTGATCAACGTCATCTCCGGATCCTCTGGCAGCGGTTTCTTGTGAGTTGGCTTGCCTTTTTTACAACTGGAACAAAGAGTGCTCACTGGTTGTAACCGCGCAGGTCCCCGAATGTTGTTTTCGACGCTATTCGTCTATATTAGTTTATGTTCCATATTCAACCTTTGAAAAGCACACTGTGATTCCTAGGAGGAGAAAAATAAACCTTTGCGAGATTGGCCTGTGTTTGGCGTCCGGATGTTTTAATGACCGGATCCTTTGCAAGTGGTTCGTGCAGCTCAAAGGTAAGAAACAATAAATAATGTTTTCTGATGAAGCTAAGGTGCAATTCGTGAGTGATCAGTTTTTATTCGTAGATACAGTAATGACCCACCTATTCAGTGACCATTGGATCCAAAAAAACGGAGACTAAAAACCGTAATTCCTTATACTCTTAGTAAAGTCAAGGAAGCAAAGGGGTTTGAACCAAGTTTCTACACCTATCCATAGAAAGAAGTGTCTTCTCGATTGTTTCCCAATGTTTCCGATGTCACACATTCGGCGCCACGCAAAATCGTTGCCACTACCGTCGGAAAGGTATCCAAGTTACTGGATTATTCGTTGCATTTTGTCAACTCAGCGACTGGTCGTGAACTCGAATTCGAGAACTGTTCAACCTCATTCGTACGTCTTTCGAATGTCTGTATTCGTGGGCTAGATAGTTGATTGGAGCATTTGCCACCGAGCTTTCCGAATTTGCCTTTGCGGCGAGTTGATGTTAGGGGCTGTCAATCACTTAGTACCAACCCACCTATCCAAAGGGGAGAATAGCATTTACATAAGGAAGTGTCAGCGAACCAAAAGCACATTGTTGTCTTCTCCCGGATTTCATCAGTTTGACTAAAGTCGGTCGTCGTGACTTCCGGTTTCTAGCACCTGCTGCTAGCGCCGAACGGGCTATCAACACCCCGAGGCTCAAGAGCTGTGGCGAGCTGTGGGAATTGAACATGGGATGTATCGCCTTAAATATTTGGACTAGAGGCTGTCGCCACATATTGACATCATCGGTCCTGCTTTCCAGTTTTCCGGAGTCCTCAATGCATCACAGCCCCAACTTCTGGAACTCCCTTATATATAAGTCATGAAAGTCCCTCCCCCCACATATCTGTGGTTCTCGACTCATTGCATCGACAAAGGCCATGACAGACTACATTAGGCGACTCGTGTCAGGACAGAAAGCTCGTTTCAAAGATGGCGAGCTCAAAGTCGAACTTGGTATGTTTGGCCTCTGAATATTGCCCCTACCCTCTTCTTATTCCGACATTGATATTACTATAGACCTTGTTTATGTCACCGATCAGGTTATTATCATGGGCTATCCGGCTAGTGGGTTTGAAGGCTACTATAGGAATAGGAGGGAGGACGTGAAAAAGTTCCTCGACCATCGCCATGGAGGGAATTACTGGATTTTCAACTTTTGTCCGCTGAAGGAGAATTCCTACGACTCTCAATACTTTGAAGGAAGGGTGAGCCGGTATCCATTCCCTGATCACCAGTAAGTGGCCCTCTGTTAGTTGGATCGGCGTCCTGCCTGCTGACTGCACTCACTGTGTAGTGCTCCACCACTTGCCATAATGCCTCTTGTGGCACGGGAGATGAGGGCATGGCTGAGTGGCTCTCCAGACAGAGTCGCTGTTTTACACTGCAAAGGTATTTGCTACTAATACAGCTCGGCTGGGTCTCACTCTCAAGTAAAGCTGGGAAAGGACGGTCGGGAACAATGGCCTGTGCTTACCTTTTGTCCTTGGATGAAGAACCTGCGCCTCCGAAGCTACAGCGCAGTCACACAAGAAAGGAATGGGCGAAACGACGGGCAGAAGAAACAATGGATGTCCTCCCTGAAGATCGGGAGCTTGACAAAATGCACGCCATAACGACCCCGTTGTTACAACCTTCGTCTTCCGTCACGACGGGATCGGATACCACGGACGTCCTTGATCCAGAAGAGACAGGCAAGCCTCCTCTCACTGCCTCACCCGGTTCCGTATCTCCAACTTCCGCCAACCCCGAGAGATCCTTCACGGACGCGTTGAAAGGGGTGCTCGACCTTCACACCGCACGGAGGATGAAGACACCTTCGGATCCACAAAAGAAACAAAAGCAGGGGGTTTCAATTCCTAGCCAGCGACGGTACCTGCACTATTGGGCTCTCTGTCTCACATACGAAGCTCCCGCGGGATTCTGGTCTCTGACTCCACCACCCTCTCCTTCGCTTTCCCTAAGTCCCCGCGCCTCTTCATCCCCGGACAAGAAACGCGTTAGACTTACGGAAATTAAACTCCGGCTTCGCGAAATGTCAACCATCAAACTTGGCCTCGTCAAAGCCGCTAACCTCGTCATGGGCAAAACCAAAAACTCAGACGGTGCATCTTCTGTACCTGTACCCAGTGCCCAAAGCTCTGCCAGCATTCCCTCCGGGGAGACGCACGCCTCGCCCAGAAATAATGGAAGTAACGGCGTGAATCATGTCTGGGCTTCGTTAGCGCGATATGATGACGATTTTGTCACGACGTTGGAAAAGTGGGAGAAACATACACGGGATGACAAAGGGAGATTAGGCGTTCGCAGGCCCGGTTCTGAACGTATGGGTACTGATAGCGGGGGAGAGGGGGAGTTGAGCGCGATATTTAGGGATGGAAGGTGGGACCAACATAAGATGATTCGCAGTTTTGCGAGGCTGGGTGAAGTCGGAGAAACTAGTCGTATAGAATCTTACAACATCGACAAAGTATGTATTTTCCCTCCACTCCTAAGTGTTGTATCTGATCATGTGTTCCCCTACAGGACGAAAAAATACTCACTTACACGCTTCGACCTCTATCCACCGAACGGTGGGAAGGTATCAAGGAAGAGATTAAAGACAAATCAAGTGATCAAACTGAACAAGCCAAAACTGAAGACTTCAACCTCCCCGCAGACGAAAACCGATCCATATACGATTCCTTGCCCGGACCTAACTCATCCATAAGCACCTCTACCAGTAGTATCAATGCAAGATTAGTGAGCCAGGAACAAGGTGTGATACTTGACGCGGAACGCGAAGTGAGAATCAAGTTGTATATGGGCCAGGCAAGTTTCTTTTTTTCTTGGTATCCCATCCATAGAATGTTCACATTTACCTAGGTGTTCATGGGCTGGATATGGCTCATCCCTACGTTTCACATGCCCCATCCGGCCCCAACGGAGACGAATAATAGCAATGACGACTCATCCGCAGCGCCAACTCGGACATCAATCCGACTTACGCGTAAAGAAGTTGATTTTCCAATCGGCCTAGGAACTGGAATTGTTGATGTCGAGATCTCTCTGGAATGGGTTGTGCCATCGGACGTTAGACGGCAAGCGGAAGCTCTCTCCGTTGCCGATCCGGGGAAGAGGGATGAAATTGAAAGTGTTCTCTCCGAGCCACCTGTCTGTGCAGCCGCGGACTCTGCGGATGAACCTGCAAGCGTTGCGGCGACTTTGGGTGGTGTTTTAGCCGGAACTGGCGACGATGCATTGCGAACTGCGGTAGAGACCCAGCAAGGGGCCGAGGACTGAAATTTCAAGGACCTATGGAACTATTTTGTATGCATAACCAATCCTAGTGCCCAGAAGTGCTTATTCCGTTAATGACATATGACTTTCCAGATTAGCTTGAGTCTCAAATGTGCAAAGTACATCATGGTGACCTATTACGGCGAAATGCACTCATGGCGCGAAATGTGTTGAAGAACCGAGACCACAGTGAGGACCCCGACTGGCGCATGTCCTTCCTGATTTTATCTCGTTGCATCCGTAATTGGCCTAACTCTCTGAGGAGTGCCCCTACGATCCCAGTGTTAGCCGCTTCACCCAACTCGTCCCTCAGCCGCCTCAGCAACTCATTTTGCCTCTCCATCAGCTCTTCTATGGGTCCGCCAAGGTGCTGGCCAACCTCGGTATGTGGCAACATCTTGCGCTGGGCCGCGAGCTCCTCCTGCACCCTCATCCATCGTTTCGCGGAATTGACAGCAATGAGATGGTCGATAATGCTCCAAGCGGATGCTTGCGTCCTTCTAAAACGCAGAGTCACCGAACCCCTGTCGATCATTTGTGCCCAATAATCTCTTTTGAGTTCTTCCTCTCGTTCAATGTAGGTCATCTCCTCGTTGTCGTGGCTGACTTCTTCCGACCACATCGTAGTTGTGAGGATAACTCTTTCGAAGAAATTTTCTCCGCACAATTTCTTGAACATAGTGAGATTCTTCAGGGGTGTAGAACCCATGCGATTATCAGAGATCCTGTGCAAATAAAGGATCCCGGCAAGCCCCAGGTTATAACGGTGACTGGATTGGTTGGTTGAGCGCTCATTTCCGAAAATGGGATAAATACGTACAAATACGTACACTAATTTGAGCCATTTTGTGATCATTTTGAGGACATGCAAATCTGATAGATGTGTATCGTCGAAACCAGGGGTGTCGATGAGAATGACGTGTGTGTCATCTGTAAAGCTGACCCGAACAGCGCTGACTTCGTTTGCTTGCGACTCAAGGTTGTGGTTGACTCCGGATTCGCGATCTACGGCTTGTTGAATGAACTGCGGACATGGTAAGCGTGACAGGCGAGGAGGAAAGACAAATCCCTCACAGTACTTTTACCGGCGCCGGTCGGACCCATGACACTAATGAGCAAGGCTAAGGAATCTGTCTCCAGGGACTGGAAGTACTGGGCTCACGCAATAATGATATCGTCCTGCGCCAAATCCGACCCACTTTTCACGGATTCAACAGAGGAAATAGCCTTGGCAGTCCGTTGTTTGTGTATGCGCGGCAACCGTTCGACATTGAGGTTCCCCTGACCCAAAATCTTGGACCAGACCCGAGAAACCTACCACGGATAAGACAAGTCAGTCAGATGATGCTCGCTTGACGAAATAGTGAGTTATCCATACATGTTCAGAAACACTTTTTTGTGAATGCCTTAAACAGTGGCACGACCCGCGACCAATGAACGGGAGGGTGTCAGCGTTAAACCAAATATTGACGGAGAGTATTGAAGGGTCATCACCTTGTACGCACCGAGGGGCTTCGGGATCGCATCGACCTCGGCATGCTGGCTATGCAGGACGGGTCACCGAGGTGTTGGGGGCAGGGAAACCTCTGGAAACCCTCACGACGACCTCGAGGCCTGAGCATGCCGCTTGGTGTACGTCACTAGCTAATGAAGTGGCATAGACCCGACGCTAAGTCGCGCTAGGTCCCCCCGGAAGTTGTCTCTATACCTCTGAACATCCTGCTTATGAGATCCACTCTCGTTCGAAGACTCCTTCGGCGTAGGCGTCCAATGAATGCACACACCACAGCACCAGCCCCCCTGACCGATTACTTCCGTTCTCTGTATGGTCCTGATGTATATACTTGCAACGTAGTGATCATTCATCCTATCATTATACATGTTATCTTACACGTCACAGTACAAGGTTTAATCGCATCAAGGTTCAAGTTGCGAAACTAAATGCCTGTTATTCATCGACTCCTTGCTTCTCGACATTGAGCCAGTCAAAGACTAATTCCAATCACGTCCTCTCCCTATTTGTCTACCCGCAACGTCGGCCCCTCATGAAGGGTCCCGTCCTGGGTTCTCTGCGGCAACACCGCCTTCTCCCTGGGCCCCTGCTAGTGGCGCTGATGGCCCATTTGAGTCTACAGGAGGGCCAGGGTTCTGGGGATTGAGGGAGTTGACTGGCGCGTGTGGTGCTGATGGCTCACTTGGGTCTACGGGAGGGCCGGAGTGCTGGGGATTGAGGGAGCCGACTGGTGCGTGTGGCGCTGATGGCTCGTTTGAGTCTACAGAAGGGCTGGCATGCGAGGGATTGAAGGAGTCGACCGCCGTGTGTGGTGCTGATGGCCCATTTGGGTCTACGGGAGGGCCAGGGTTCGGGGGATTGAGGGAGTCGACTGGCGGGTGTGGTGCTGATGGCCCATTTGGGTCTACGGGAGGGCCAGGGTTCTGGGGATTGAGGGAGTCGACTGGCGGGTGTGGCGCTGGTGGCTCATTTGGGTCTACAGGAGGGCCAGTGTGCAGGGGGTTGGAAGGGTCAACTGTCGTGTGTGGCGCTGATGGCTCATTTGAGTCTGCAGAAGGGCCGGGGTGCGGGGGATTGAGGGAGCCCGCTTGTGTGTGTGGCGCCTCTCGGTGTTCCCGGGAATGTCGTCCGATTTGCGGTCTTAGAGCTACTGGTACTGTTCAAGTATGTCAATATCACAGTTGCGCACGGTACAAGCCACGTCAAGGCCGGTACTAACCTCGCATGAAACCGAAGACCTGACGCATCTTTGCGAGCAGGGATAACTCCAGCTGGCGCTTGTCCTTGATAGCGTTCTCTCGTTCCCGGCGCAACTCGCCCAGCTCCTCGAGAAGAGCTTCTACGATCTTCGGATCAGCTGTTTTTCCCAACTCGTCCTTCAACCGTTTCAATACGTCATTCTGTTTTACGACCAACTCTTCAATGAGACCATGGAGCTGTTGTCCAGCCTCAGTGCGCGGAATGTTTTTTCTTTCATCCACCAATTCCTGCTGAATTCTGAGAGCTTGAGTTAGAGTATCCCATCGCCTGTTGGATTCAGGGATGATGATTTCATCAAGGACATCCCAAGCGGACTCTTTTGTGTTCTCGAAACGCAGGGTCCTTGATCCTCTGCCAATCATCTCTGTCCAATACTCCCTCCGGAGCTGCTCCTCCCGTGCAATGCACGCCTTGTACTCGCGATCATCGTCCTTCGGCCACATCGTTGTTGTAAGGATGACTCTTTTGAAGAAGTCTTCCCCACATAGTTTCTTGAACATGGCGAGGTTCTTCAGTGGCGTGCCCGCCATGCGATTGTCCGAAATGCGGTGTAAATAAAGGATCCCAGAGAGCCCGAGTTTGCCCCGCCGGCTGAGAGATGATTAAATTTAACATCAAATGATACTGGGCTTCAACTACGCACACTTCCTTAAGCCACTGTGCAATGATTTTCAGAACTTCCAAGTCCGATAAATGGGTATCGTCGAAACCGGGGGTATCGACCAAAACGACGGCTACATGGTCTTTGAAGGTCACTCGTACAGCGGAAACCTGGCTCGTGCACGATTCGAGGCTGTGACCGACACCATTATCGCGACCTGTTACAGTTTGGATGAACTGCAGTTTCGATGAGCGCCACCGAAAACGAGAGAAACGATTAGGTCCCCTACAGTACTTTTGCCAGCCCCAGTTGGCCCCATAACACTGAAAATAAATCATGATATTCAAATATAAATTCGTTCACGTAGTCCAGACTCGGACTTACGCAATAATCACATCGTTTTGTGTCAGCTCTTCCCTCCGAACGAAACCGACATTGTCAATTTCGCAATCTCGGCGTGGCTTGGACGTTAGAGGGTTCGGCAATGGCCAGTCAGCTTCTTGGTTCGGCTGCATCGAGGTCTGGAATATAAGTAGAAGGATACTAGTTGGCAGAATTTGACGCAGCAGAACAGGTTTGACATACAGGAGATTGGGCGGCATCTGTTTGTGAATAGTTTTGTGATGAACTAACATAAACGAAGTCAGGAGCCACGACGGTGATAATTAGTGGGAAAAGTACCACCTTGCGGTGTTTAAGGACAGAGATAAGCGTTCTCCCTGCTTAGACATTTGTTGCTTGCGGTCTTGGCTTATGAGACTGGTTAAAAAGGAGAGATCGAGGTGTTGGTTGTGAGCAAGCGTGGTGGCCTCGAGGCCTCCGTTTCTGGTAACAGGATGTCCATCAACTCGTGTTGGCAATGGCCATTGACACCCTATGCCGGCAAGGTGTTAGTCACAAGTCGAAATGGTCACACACGCTCCAAGCAGCCGTGGCTGGATTTGACGCCCACAGAGGGTTTGTAAGGGGTACCATTCGTTTTCCAAGGTAGTTTGTAGGAGAGCAACCCCTTTTCGCCACTGAGAACGTTGGGTTTATAACATCGTTGAGGGCAACGAATTGAACACACTCACAGAGCATACTAAATAATTTCTCCCACCAGAGCTCGGGGCGAGTCAAGGGCTTCATTCTAGTGGATATTCGACCCCAACCTAGACATATGTGGGTTATACTCTGTATATCGTTGTGTCACAAGCAAGCCAGGACTAGAGGACTTTCGTCACATATGGTGTGGTCATGTTCGTGAGGGCGATAGCGGCAACCAGGCGAGTCGTGTTCACAGTGAGCGTTCCGCGCTGGGACTTGAAGCTTGAAGGGTCAGCCAGGTCTGCTTGCGTTCAGGCGGGGGATGAGTGAGGCGTGTCGTGGGACGGCTCATATAGAAAAGTGCTGCACCTGGTTCATTCCTCAAGGCCTCCATGGCCACGGACCTGGCAATGGCATTGTGCAAATGTGATGAGTCACGGGCATAACGTCATTCAGGCTGAATGTTGGACGTTGAACAATACGTTGAACGGTGATTACCTTGTGTGCTCACGTAAGTATGTAACTTGGAGATTGAGATCTTGAGATGCAGAAGGGTAATCCAACATGATAGCAATGTAATGAAGCGGGCAGTACCCAAGCAACCACCAACGTCACCAAGGACAGAAACACGCGCCAGGACATTTGACAACAAGGCTTTGGACGAAAATCCAGTCCTAGTAACGTGTAGACACCCACTCGAAACGATAACTTCCTCGAGAACTGAATTCATAGTCCTTGAGTTTTCATGAGTAACCTATACCTCGACATAAATGGTAGACAAGATATCTGTCGACAACGGCCAACATATCAAAAGTGCCACGTCGCCTGGAAGGTGCGCATGAATCATGTTCCCAGGGTGGATGCATTTATCTATTAGCGAACCATACACCTCAATCTTAGTTCTCACTCGTACTCAACCCGGAGCTGAACAACTATTGCAACTCGTGTGGAGCCGTGGTGCGGTGTAGTGGTCTCACAAACAGTGAAACTGTCGAGTTAGTCCCCGAGGCTGTTTTGTCCTGTGCCAACTCCGCCTGACCACTGTACTCACGCAACCTCACAACCCAACACTCGACGTTCTAATCCAGCTTCCCAGCCTCAACATTCAACGCCCGACGCACACGACATCATACCTTAAAGGCGGCTGCCGACGAATGCACACCCGCCTTCTATATGCACTACTTCAGTCTCCCCTTGTCTTCACCCTCTTCAGTCTCTCCCTCGTTCAAACCGGCACCGCCTCACCTACCCATTTCCACTCGCACTCTCAACCGCCACCCCAATCACCCTCCTGATACCCGCCGCGGTCATCTCACTCACCGTCAACTAACCTACGAGTACCTCCACCTCCAGGAATCTGGGATCCATATCTTCCCCTCGCAGCCACGTACGACCCCGAATTCAAGAAATATTCCCAATGGATCAAAGGACAGTCTAAATCCTCATGGGATTCCCCAGCTCCCGGTTCAAGGAGGAGTTCCAATTCCACTTTGACCTCCTTCGCCCGTGCATCCTTATGACTTTCTGTCCGCTTCGGGCTGGGGGCGCGTTGATACATCAGTGAGCATCCATGCATGCGGCTGCCTTAAAAATTTTGACTTGTGCCTCACCGGCCCAAAAACACTTGCATGCGACCACGTGCACGCTCCTCTCATCTCGTACCAGGGCCAACATGATGCAGGCCTACTGATAGATACGAGTATGGCACTGCCGGGAGATGTTGGTGGAAGATAAGCTTATCAGGAAGATGCGCAACAAGGTATGGACGAAGCCGAAGGGAAGGATGCCAATTGGCCGCATGGCGAACCGTTGTATGAAAATGAGATTAGAGAGTGGACGGAGGATGTTATAGAAGTGATGGCATGATTTGAGTGTGGTGTAATTTTGTAACTTATCGGCTGCGCCATTTGAGACATATATACATACAACGGAACATGTCCCCACAAAAATCCAGAACGCTAAAATACAAAGGATATTATACTCCCGCCGCTCTGATGAGATGACGCGCATGAGTCAGCCAGAGTATTTTCGAAGCATACATGGTGCTGTAAAAGCATTATACAAAGCATCTCAGGAGTTCACAACCTTCAACGCCGGTTCGCATTCTCGGATTGGCCAAGCACTTCGTTGGATCTGCACAACCCACACAGTAGCAATAGACATCAGCCACCAAGAGTTGAATAGGCCAGATCATCAGCACTTACGTCGATCAAAATCCGGCGCGCTCGCTCATAGTCAATTTCCTGGGTCGACTTCAAATTCGCTAAGTTCATCTCTCTCCAGAATGCAACATCCTTGGCTCGGGTTGGAGTGCGGGGGCGATCGTCTGGAAGCTCCAAACCCCTAAAAATTCCCTGTAGCTCTTCGCAAGTTGGTCGTTCTTGCGGCACGTAGTTCCAACACCTTGTCATAATGTCCCACATCAGGTCGTCAATCTGACCGTAATCATTCCCCGGGGTAAGCCGAATCGGGACCTCGTGACGTGTTAGAAGAGCAGGTACTATTTCGTATTCACTCTGGTACTGATAAAATGGTTTCTTGCCCGTGAAAACCTGAAGAGCCCTTCTAAACCTACCCCGTGTGGAAAATGTGTGCAAGAATGTGTCATACCTCATAGCAAACGCAACCCAACGACCACATATCGCTCTCTGGTGTGGGGGATGTACCGTTCTTGCTGCTATCATCCTCAACCAACTCTGGTGCACTCCAACGTGTGCTGCCCCTGAACGACATGGTCGTTCTCATCGCGACAGGCGAAATCCCAAAATCAGCGACCAACGCCCGCCCTTCATCGGAGACTAGGACATTTGTCTACCAGGAAAGTTCGTGGATCTTAATTACTTACCAGCGCAAACGGGGACAGACGTACCGGTTTGAGGTTCCCATGCGCAATGCCAAGTTCATGTAAGTAACATATCCCATCGATGATGTCAGATACCTTAGTCAACGTTTACGACCGTTTTGGGTGCCGTGCCTGAATTCACTCACCAAAAGCATCCGAGAGCTATCTGGGTTATTTCCTAAGTAGTCACAAAGGTTCCCGTTGTCCATCCACGGACAAATGAGACACGGCCTTCCCGATTGTTGATCAATGTATGTCCCGTAAAACGGCAATATATTCTGGTGCGAGAGATGAGCCCACAGAATAGGCTTTTTGGCACGTGCCTGTGATACGTGTGCGTTCGTGAAGAGAGGAAATAGAGGATGAACGGCGGGGCAGCAGTAGTAGAGAAAAATAATATTCACCGCAAGATGCTGGATGAGACCTTTCAGGGAGAGGCGAGAATCCTTCAGATGGAGGCGAATCATTTTAACGCATACTTGTTGTTTTGCGTACTCTCCCTTGTAGACATCTGCGAAACCCCCTGGTGCGAAGGACCTGGGGTTATATTGTACTCCCCCAAGCTCATAGCACTGTGGGAGGATATGGGCTGATTTCGCGAGTTTGCATAGCAGAAGCAGAGTCCCTTTCCGTTCGCCAGTCGTGAGAATATGTGTTTCGTTCAGAATCTTCCCAAATTCTAAGCAAGCCCCCGGCTGAGACAGAACAAAACTCGACGTACGACGTCGATAACATTGACTATGCATTGGGCATCTTCGCCTCGGAGCCCAACTGTGAGTGCCTTCTGATTCTTGTCCATAACAATCTGTGAAACCAAGACCAGAACCTGGAATATGACATCAGAAAATGACGTCCGGTGCGACGGACTTTTACCGAATAGGTTATTGCCTCACCTGTCGTAGAGCCGGATCACCGCAGGCGCCGTAACGTACTCGGTTCAAAATCTGATATGCACGCTGATAGTCAATTTTCTTGCTCGATTTCGCCTTCATCGCCCTCCAGAAGGCATTGCCCTCCCGAGCGGGGATTGATGTTCGGGGGCGACCATCTCGAAGTTCGAAGCCCTTGAAAGACTGCCGTAGCTCTTTGCAGGTTGGTCGTTCCTGTGGTTTGTAGTTCCAGCAACTCGTCATGATATCCCACATAAGGTCGTCGATATGATCATGACGATCTGATGTTGGCCGAATCGGGTGCTCTTTACCTCTCATAAGAATAGCTATCACTTTCTCATCTCGAGGATATTGAAAAAATGGAATTCTGCGCGTAAAAACCTGGTGGATTTCTGTGAATTGAAGCTGCCACGCAGGAAAGCACCATACCTCGTAACAAACGCAGCTGAACGACCATATATCGCTCTCTGACGTAGGTAACATGTAGTTGTCGTCCCCGTCGTCGTTGACACCTCCAAATAGCTCGGGCGCACACCATCGTATGGTTCCCTTAAATGATCGGCTTTGTCTTGTGCTCATTGCAACGCGTGAGATCCCGAAATCAGCAATCAGCGCTCGTGTGTTATTAGAGACCAGAATGTTTTCCTGCAGTGACGAAGGTTGTGAGCCACCAATTACGTGTTCAAGCTGTCAGACATACTGCTTTCAGATCTCCATGCACAATTCCAAGATCATGTAAATAGCATAAGCCGTTGAGTGCATCAGAAACCTGCGAGACGAGTCGTTGATGGCTATTTAGTGTTTCGATGGAATGTGGTAAGTCGATCTACTCACCAAACCCATTCGGATGCTCTGCAGGCGGTTGCTCCTCAAGTAATCACGAAGATTCCCGTTGTTCATCCAGGGAGAAACGAGACAAATCCTTTGCGATTGTTGTTCAAGGTATACCCCGTAGAACGTCAATATATTCGAGTGCGAGAGGTGGGCCCACAAGACGAGCTCTCTAGCGTGTGTCTATGGGATATGTGTGTTACACACCTAGATCGCCGATATAAAATACAACGACACTCACTGCGAGCATCCGGAGTTTATCATGCTTCGAGCTGAGACGAACGATCTTGAGACATATCACCCGATTTTCGTATTCCCCTTTGAAAACGTCTGCATAGCCTCCTCCACCTAACGGCTTCAGGGGATTATATTGTACCCCCTGAAGCTCGTAACATCGTGGAAAGACGTAGGCTGATTGTGCAAGTTTGCAAAGCAGGGACAAGACTCGTTTTCGTTCATCACCCGTGAGAAATTCTGCCTCGTGGAGGGTCTTTCCAAATTGTGGCTCAATATCCATCTGGAGCAGAGAACAGACCTCAACGTACAGCATTGATAACATCGACAATACATTGGGCCTCTTTGCCCCGAAGCCCAATTACCGAAGCCTTCTGGCTAGTACTCATGGTGACCTGTGAAATCAGCGCCTGAATCTGGACAAGAACATCAGAAGAAGGCATCTTTGGTGGAGCACCGCCGCTGCCAGATCGGTCGTTTGCCTCACCTGTTCGAGTATGATATCCTGTGATATAGCATTGTTCTTCACGGAGTCCTGTCCCGAGCCGGTGTGAGTGTGCGTGGCATCCCGTGATATAGCGTCAGCGTTCGGTAGAATGTCTCGTCTCGAGGACTCTGCGAGAGGAACGGTGCCCTGTCCCAAGGTCTCTACAAGAAGAATGCTATCCTGTGTCGAGGTCTCTGCGAGAGGAATGGCATACTGTCCCGGTACCTCTGTCGGAGGAGGAAAGGCATTCCATTCTAAATCTGCGCGAGGTGGAACACCGTCTGCGACGTCGGCCTCTGGTGCCGGACTCTGATGTGGAATCCCGTCCAATGTTGCGGGAGGAAGAACTGCATCCTGCCCCGAGTTCTCTGCGGAAGGAAGGACGGCATCCTGTGCCAAGGTCTCTGCGAGAGGAGGAACGGCGCCCTGTCCTAAGCCATCTGCAGGAGGCGGAACATCGTACTGTCCAGGGATCTTTGCGCAAGGAGGGGCACCGTCCTGTCCCGGGTTCTTTATAAGGGGACGATCGGCGTCGTGTTCTGAACCCTCTGCGGCAGGAGGAACAACGTCCTCTGCCCGGGTCTTTGTAGGAGAACCCAGGTTTCGCTGTGAGTTTACAGAAAGGCTGGAGTCCCGTCCCGAGATCTCCGCTGGTGGCGCTGATGGCCGACTTGAGCCTACGGGAAGACTGGGTTGTGGGTGATTGGTGGAGTCGGCTGGCGCGTGTGGCCCCTCTAGGGGTTCCTGGGGGTGTCGTCCGGTTTGCGGTTTTCGAGCTCCCGGTACTGTTCAAGCATGTCAGTATCACAGCTGTGCATATTGCAAGTCATGGTAAGGCCGATACTAACCGAGCATGAAACCGAAGGCCCGGCGCATCTTTGCGAGCATGGACAGCTCTGGCTGGCGCATGTCCTTTATAGCATTCTCCGATTCCCGACGCAACCTGCCCAGCTCCTCGAGAAGAGCTTCTACGATCTTCGGATCAGCTGTTTTTCCCAACTCGTCCTTCAACCGTTTCAATACGTCATTCTGTACTACCACCAACTCTTCAATGAAACCATAGAGCTGTTGTCCAGCTTCAGTGCGCGGAATCTTTTTCTTGTCGACCAATTCCAGTTGAATTCTGAGAGCTTGGGTCAGGGTATCCCATCGTCTGTTGGATTCAGGGATGATGATTTCATCAAGGACATCCCAAGCGGACTCTTTCGTGTTCTCGAAACGCAGAGTCCTTGATCCTCTGTCAATCATCTCTGTCCAATACTCCCTCCGGAGCTGCTCCTCCCGTGCAACGCACGCCTTGTACTCGCGATCATCGTCCTTCGGCCACATCGTTGTTGTAAGGATGACTCTTTTGAAGAAGTCTTCCCCACATAGTTTCTTGAACATGGCGAGGTTCTTCAGTGGCGTGCCCGCCATGCGATTGTCCGAAATGCGGTGTAAATAAAGGATCCCAGAGAGCCCGAGTTTGCCCCGCCGGCTGAGAGATGATTAAATTTAACATCGAGTGATACTGGGTTCCAACTACGCACACTTCCTTAAGCCACTGTGCAATAATTTTTAGAACTTCCAAGTCCGATAGATACGTATCGTCGAAACCAGGGGTGTCAACCAAAACGACGGCTACATCATCTGAAAATCTCACTCGTACAGCGGAAACTTGGCTTGTGCGCCGTACGACGTCGCGAATGACGCTGATATCGCGACCTGTTACGGTTTGGATGAACTGCAGTTTTGGTGAGTATCACCAAAAAAGAGGAAATGATTATGTTCCGCACAGCACTTTTGCCAGTCCTAGTTGGCCCCATGACGCTGAGGATAAACGATGATACCCAGATACAAATTCGTTTACTTGGTTCATGCTCGGACTTACGCAATAATCACATCGTTTTGTGTCAGCTCTTCCCTCTGAACGAGATGAACAGAATAGATTGTGGAATATCGACGTGGCCTGGTTGTTAGAGGGTTCGGCAATGACGAGTCGTCTTCAACCGAGGGCTGGAATATAAGTAAAAGGATTCGGGTCGGTGGAAACTGATGCAGGAGAATGGGTTGACATACAAGAGATTGGGGGCCATATGTTTCTAGATAGTTTGGTTGTAAACTAGTATAATCGAAGTCAGTATAGGACAGCGATAATTAGTGAGAAAAGCACCACCTTGGTGTTAAGGACAGAGGTAAACGCTCTCCCTGCTTATACATTCGTTGCTTGCGGTCTTGACTCATGAGACAGGTTAAAAAGAGAGATTGAGGTGTTGGCTGTGAACAAGCGTGGCGGCCTCGAGGCCTCCCGTTTGATGTACGTCAATTCACGTTAACAATGGCCATTGAAATATTGACGCCCTACTATCATTGATCGGGAGTTTGACAACGTTTCAGGAGTTTGAAAATGTGAAAGT
>JAEUWN010000613.1:0-87368 GCA_018524465.1 Podaxis pistillaris | reverse complement strand
CAGACGCGTTAAGCGCCTGGGGGATGGTGGTGGGAAGAGATCAAGAGCCGTGATGCCCGTGCTTCCGTGCCACGCCCTGCTACCATCAATTTTCTCCGCTTTAATCTCTCTCAACTCGACTTTCCTTCTCTTCCCCTTATATATCTTTTTCTTTCTAGTAAATCGCTCTCGGCTATAGGAAGCTCACCACCTCACATGATACGCAGCTCGAGTGGTGGCGGCTCCACTAGCCCCTGTTGATACACCCGTGTGTGTCAAACCCGACTGTCAAAATCAAGTGAATTTATGGTGGCCCGGGATCACCCACAACCGCGGAGATCTCACACATATCGCTTACAAGCAAGATATCGTCGGACCGGCTGCTCCAAGCCGATCGAAGAAACACCTACCTTCAGGTATTACTTGTCCTCATCTCCTGCTCACCAGACCCGCAGTTTCGTCGGGATCTTCTTGTTCGCTATCGGCGATATTGAGGACTTGCCTTGGATATTCAGTCGCGGGTTGACTGACGGTGGTGAAACACATTGTATTCAGGTTCCGCAATATATCCTGAATTTATACCATGGTGTCAATACTACCGACGTTCTTGAATACAGTTCACACAATGGATCGTATACACTTACCCTTGGAAATATGTCACCTGTGATTGAAGGCAGTTTGGGACCAAGTATGTATTAATGCATGTTCAAGTGCTCAGTCGTCAACCACAATGATGGATCGGAAGCGAGACTTCTCGTTCCAATCAGCACCGTAAAGGCAAGCAGGAACACAAGCGCATTACCCTGAGGCACTTTGTGATAGCAAAAATAAAAAAGGAGTTCACCGGGGAATGAATGGCAAGTCACATCTAGCACAAAACCAAGAGAAGCCCAGCCGAAGCTCTACCTCAAGATTAAGATCATCCTTTATAGGTGTAAACGTTACCAAATGCGGGAAAGGCGGCGTGGGACTTTCAAGTTCGGCACCTAAGAAACAAGATTGCGCCATACCCCCTTGATATGACAACACTATGAAGTACCACCGGCTGACTTATGTTTACGATTCAAGAACCAGGAGTGAAGGCTTGTGCCTTGCCCAATCTCATTGCCTTCTGCTCGCCTTAACCTGTCGATATTAAAACCGCCCAAGGCACGAACGTGCTTTATCTGCACACTAGTAGCAAAGCCCCAACTCGACTTTTGAGGATTTCTTCTCCAACGCCATCGAGCCGAGTTCCAAGCGGGCCTGGTATAAAGCTTTAGCTGCAACCAATACACTTTTCCTTCTTTATCGTCGACCCACCATGGTTCTCGCCGCCGTCAAGAAGGCCAGCAAAAATATCGTCGACTATCCTGAACATGGTGTCAAGGTCATTTCCAGCAAGGATTGGCTCTCCCGCTTCTGGGTCAATCCTTTCCCCCACGTTCGTCCCCGCCCGTATGGTCTGTTTAACGTCGTTGACCTGCTTCTCGTAGATCAAGGCATATTTACTTAGCATCTTCCCTATTTTTACCTGGATTCACCGATACAGTGAGTCTATTCCCCCGCCTGGGGCCCTCACAGAACTAGTCAATAACGCACATTCGTTTCACAGATGTTGGCTGGCTTTCCGGAGATGTTATTGCCGGTTTGACGGTCGGTATGGTGGTCGTTCCGCAAGGAATGTCCTATGCTCAGGTCCACACACTCCCGTGATGACAGGTATTCAGAGTCTGACAGTCTCCAAACGCAGATTGCCACTCTCTCTCCTGAATATGGACTGTACTCTTCTTTCGTTGGTGTTCTCATCTACTGCGTACGTACCGAGCGTCTATCATCTCCATGCCAAGAACTAATCATCAGCTGGCGCAGTTCTTCGCGACTTCCAAAGATGTGTCCATTGGTCCTGTCGCCGTCATGTCCCTCACTGTGGCCAATGTCATCAAACACGTACAAGACCACCACCCTGGAGAATGGGACGGCCCCACAATTGCTACTGCGTTGGCCCTAGTCACTGGTTTCATTGTCCTTGGCATTGGGCTTCTCCGCATTGGTTGGGTCGTAGAATTCATTCCTATGCCGGCTGTCAGCGGCTTCATGACTGGTTCCGCTATCAGCATAGCTGCTGGGCAGGTTCCAGGGATGATGGGCATTCGCGGCTTTGAGTGAGTAGAGTGACTACATAGTTTGATATTACTCCTGACGTGATGGTTACTTAGCACCCGGGCTGCGACATACCTTGTTATTATTAACACACTGAAAGGCCTACCCCGCACCACGTTGGATGCTGCATGGGGTTTGACAGGCCTCGTTACACTCTACTTGATTCGGCACCTTTGTCTTTGGGGTACTAAGAAATGGCCTCGCCGAGGTGCGGATTTCGGCACATATGAGTCTTCGATGCGGACTGACATGGAGAAATAGCCCGTTGGTTCTTCTTCATCAGCGTCATGAGGAATGCTTTCGTCATTCTTATCTTGACTATCGCCGCTTGGTTGTACTGCCGTGGACGGAGAGACGCGAAAGGTGACTTCCCCATTAAAATCTTGAAGGACGTTCCCGCTGGTTTCAAGCACGTGCGTCGACCTCAAATCGACAGCTCTCTTGTTTCCGCAATGGCCCCTGAACTTCCTGTCGCCACAATTATCCTGCTTCTGGAACACATTGCCATCTCGAAGTGTTCGTGGCTCTTTCTTCCCTAACACAACGTAGTTCTGATATTTTGTCCGCGTGCGCAGCTTTCGGTCGCTTGAATGGTTACAAGATCAATCCAAACCAGGAATTGATTGCCATCGGCGTCACGAATACGGTCGGATCCTGCTTCGGCGCTTACCCCGCAACCGGTTCCTTCTCTCGTTCGGCTCTGAAATCCAAGTCTGGTGTCCGCACCCCGCTCGCTGGCGTCATCACCGCAATTGTCGTCATCGTTGCACTCTACGGTCTTACGGACGCCTTTTATTGGATCCCGAATGCAGCTCTCTCTGCCATCATCATTCACGCCGTTGCTGATTTGGTCGCTTCCCCTGACCAAGTCTTCAGGTATTGGCGTGTTTCTCCTCTGGAGTTCTTTATCTGGCTTGCTGCCGTCTTCGTCACTATCTTCTCATCGATTGAGAACGGCATCTATACCTCTATCGCGGCCTCCGTTGCCCTCCTTTTAATCCGCCTCGCGCATCCCCGTGGGTCGTTCTTGGGCAAGGTCTCCATCGAGTCCGAATCTGGTGACCAGAGGGAAACCAGGGAAATCTTCCTACCGATCAAACAAAACAATGTCAACAACCCCCACATCAAAGTCGTGCCCCCTGCACCCGGGATCTTGATCTATAGATTTGAGGAAAGCTACCTGTACCCCAATTGCTCGATTGTCAACTCTGCCCTCGTTGACTACGTGAAGGAGAATATGCGACGCGGCAAAGACCTCAGCACGGTCAAGCTTCGTGATCGCCCTTGGAACGACAATGGCCCACGTCGCGGCTCAGCATTGGACCAAGCCCTGAATGAAAAGAAGCCATGGCTTCACGCGATTGTTCTTGATTTCTCCACCGTGTATGTGGTTCAGCGCGTTTTCATTTCCGTCCACGAATGACTGACCAGTGTGCTATTTGTAGCTCGCATATTGACACCACTGCTACTCAGGCCCTCATCGATGCTCGCACTGAGATCGAAAGATGGACTGATTATCCCGTGGAGGTGAGATATTTATGCCTTTAAAGATGATTGCTTCTGCTGATACCGTTGATCCTAGTTCCACTTCGCTACCATCCTCTCACCGTGGATTCGTCGTGCTTTGGTAGCTGGTGGATTCGGCTATGGCACCTCACATTCGAAGGTCCCCCGGGAAGTTGCTGCCGTCGTCCCTTATCGTGATGGGAGACTGCCTGATGATACATCGAGTCAGGCTACGAGTGATATTGAGGCCGGTGACATTAAGAATCCGGCGGAGAACAAGGAGAGTGTCGTTGAGGTTAGAAGCTGGGAGCCGGTCATGCCTGAGGAAACACCGTTCTTCCACATCGATTTGGTATCCGCTGTTCGCGCAGCCGAGAGTGGCTTGGACAGAGTATCGACGTTTGATCAAAAGATGGCAAGCGGGCAGGCGTAATTAAAGAGAATTCTTGATCTCTGAAATTCCAAAATTCCGCAACCACGATTATTGCATTGTGCTTCGTTGGTTTGTAATACTCGGACGTCCCTTTTGTCGCATATTAGTTCATAAGTCCACATTTGTACTTGTATTGTAGGTTTCTCTTCATCGCATGCTTACTTGGTGATCAACACACGTTAATAATACCTGGTTTGTGTTCGTGTATGTTAGGCCATCTAAGCCGTGGAGTTGTTTGATTGCTCTCAACTCTATTCCGATCAGACGTGTTACCGAAGTCCGACATATACCCATTCGTATTCCATAATCCGGCCGTAGTAGACGCACGGATGGACGATAATGCTACAATAGTTTCATACGGGCGGGAAGCTTGTGAGGTGCAACCGAAAGAACCCTCTTTCTCAAACAAGCCAGGCGAAAAATTCATGCGGATCAGAGTAGGGCCCTGGCGATGCGTGGAAAGATGCCACGAGAGCCTCAATCGGGAAGCGTCCGGGAAGACAAAGGCAACTGAACCAACTATAAACTTCGGAAGTCTTTCAGTGCTTGTTCCGCCTTGGCTCTTCGCTCCTTCGCTATCTCTCTATTGTGAGCCGAGCGTGCAACGCGCTGTATTGTTGGGAACTGTCAGCGAACGTGCGGGGTGACCGCGGAATTCGAGGGGCTTTACTTCGGTCCGGAGGCAGTGGTTCAGCTCGTCCTTCTGCCTGTTACAACCACCCGTGAATTTACGCCAGGCGCTAGAATGGCATTCCTCAAGCGCCTTGATGAAATCCTTGCAGACTATGAGGTGATTGGTTACATTGAGAAATAGATGCAGAAGGGTAGTTTGTGCGATGCTGACCAATTCTCTTGTCGGAGAGCTGTGGGTGCATGGAAGAGGAGTAGAGGGATGGATACGGTCGGAGACACACGGGCGAGGGAGAAGAGGGTGAAATGAGTCGCTTGGGGGAATGGGGGTCAAGTTAGGGTCAAGTATGCTGAATCTGGAAAACGGTCGCGCGCGCCCGAGTTCGGGAAAATTTTGTTTAGGCACACGGCCGATCGCGATGGGGTTGTTTGCAGATTAGATGCGATGTAATCTTCTAATAAATAATTCGTGACCTGACCCCTTCTCTACTCTGCACCTCTCTCCCCCCTTCCACCACAATGGCCTTCACTCAAACCAAGACCGACGATGTTGCGATTGCAACTATCCGTACCCTCGCTGTAGACACCGTTGGAAAGGCCAACTCCGGTCACCCTGGTTAGTTGCGATGTTGTCGACAGCGGAACATCTCCTCATCGCTGTCGCGTTACTTAGGCGCTCCTATGGGCATGGCCCCCGTCGCCCACGTCCTCTTCTCCCGGTAAGTCTGAGTACTATCCCGTAGTGTTCTCCTTCTAAGCATCCCCCGATCCTCAGTTTCATCAACGCCAACCCCAAGAACTCCAAGTGGTTCAACCGTGACCGCTTCGTCCTTTCTAATGGGTCAGTTGCATTTTTCTCTATTATTAGTGTTTTTTTGATCGTCGACTGTTATGTGTCCTCACCAGTCATGCGTAAGTTCATATGCATAACAATCGAGACACTGTACACAATTTCGGTATTAGTTGTGCTCTGCAATACGTCCTCTTGCACCTCCTTGGGTACAAGCTTACTTTGGACGACCTCAAGGCCTTCCGTCAACTCGATTCGAAGACCCCTGGCCACCCAGAAGCAGGTCACACCGATGGTATGTGGGGGATAATAAGTTGTGTGGGCGGTCTTAGTAACGTCGGCTTGACAGGTATCGAGGTTACCACTGGCCCCCTCGGCCAGGGCTTTGGTAATGGTGTTGGCCTTGCCATTGCTCAGGCACATCTTGCTGCTCTGTACAATAAGGATGGCTTCGATCTGATCAACAACTACACTTATGGTAAGTCATCGTACTTCACCCTCTTTGGCAGTTATCTAATTCAGGTTCCAGTTTTCACTGGCGATGGCTGTCTCATGGAGGGTGTCGCTGCAGAGGCTGCCAGTCTTGCTGGTCACCTGCAGCTTGGCAATCTCATCGTCGTAAGTCGTCATGGTCCTTCCAAGTTGTAATGATTTCATTAATCTGTCTCTAAGATCTATGACGACAACCGTGAGCGACTTCCCTACCCTGAGTAGGTCGGATAACTGATTCCCATTTAGATATCTCTATCGATGGCGATACTGCTTGTGCATTCACCGAAAACGTCGAGCAGCGCTTCTTGTCCTATGGATGGCAAGTCCTTCATGTCAACGACGGTGACCAGTTAGTGAGATTTTTCTGACACTTTAGACGAGATCTGACCCAAAATATTCTAGCGACCTCGCTGGCATTTACAACGCCATCGCCGAGGCCCGTCAAGAGAAGAATAAGCCCACCATCATTCGTCTCAGGACCACCATCGGCTATGGTTCCAAGGCCCAGGGTACACACGGTGTCCACGGAGCTCGTGAGTTTGCCTTGTGCTGGATCTCCACTCATACTTATCACAAAACACAGCGTTGAAGGCTGACGATATCGTTCAGCTCAAGGCCAAGTTTGGCTTCCCTGCCGACCAAACTTTCTATGTCCCTCAAGAGATCTATGCCGCCTACGCCGAAATCGCCAAGCGTGGTGCTGCTCTCGAGGAACAGTGGAACGCCCTACTCGCTGCCTACGGTGAAAAGTACCCCAAGGAGCACGCCGAGCTCGTTCGTCGTGTTGAGGGCAAGTTACCTCAAGGATGGGAGCAGGCTCTTCCCGTTTACAAGCCCACCGATGCCGCCCAAGCTTCTCGTAAACTCTCGGAGATCGTTCTGACTGCCATTACTCCTGTCCTCCCCGAGTTGTTGGGTGGATCTGCTGACCTCACTGGTAGCAACTTGACCAAGGTCAAGGGCACCGTTGACTTCCAGCATCCCAGCACCGGCTTGGGCGACTACACCGGTACTTACATCCGTTACGGTGTCCGCGAGCATGGTATGGGTGCCATCGCCAACGGTTTGCATGCCTATGGTGGTATCATTCCTTTCGTTGCCACCTTCCTTGTGAGTGGATCCACAAATCCCTTGAAATGCGGAAGCTGAACCACCTGAAAGAACTTTGTCTCCTATGCCGCCGGTGCCGTCAGGCTTTCCGCCTTGAGCAAGCACCAGGTCATCTGGGTT
This sequence comes from Podaxis pistillaris, assembly GCA_018524465.1. Classification (NCBI taxonomy): domain Eukaryota; kingdom Fungi; phylum Basidiomycota; class Agaricomycetes; order Agaricales; family Agaricaceae; genus Podaxis; species Podaxis pistillaris. The sequence goes on along the minus strand of JAEUWN010000613.1, from coordinate 80,166 downwards.
GGTGAGTACGCTTCCACAGTGATATCAAGACACGACTCTAACATAGCTCATTAGCTACCCACGATTCCATTGGTCTCGGCGAGGACGGCCCAACGCACCAGCCTATCGAGACTCTTATCCACTTCCGTGCCACCCCCAACCTTGCTTTCTGGCGTCCTGCCGACGGTAACGAAACCTCCGCTGCCTACTACGTCTCCATCACCTCCAAGTCCACTCCCTCCATCCTCTCCCTTTCCCGCCAAAACCTCCCCAACTTGGAGGGTTCTACCATCGAAAAGGCCGCCCGTGGTGGTTACGTCCTCGTCGAGGAGCAAGATGAGGACCTTACCATCGTTAGTACGGGTAGTGAGGTTTCCATCGCCGTCGATGCTGCCAAGAGGCTCAAGGGCGAGGGCATCAAGACTCGTGTTGTCAGCTTGCCCTGCTGGCTCACTTTCGACCAACAAGACGAGGAGTACAGGCTTAGCGTCTTGAGGAGCGGTGCTCCCATCCTCTCTCTCGAGGCTGCTTCTACCGCTGGCTGGCAGAAGTACAGTCATGAGGTATGCCTTGGTTAAGTTATGTTCGAGGAGTGACATTAATGCGGTTATCAGCAATACGGTCTTCCCGCCTGGGGTGCTTCTGGCCCTTACCAGAAGGTGTACGAGAAGTTCGGCATCACTGGATCCAGTATGTGAATTTGCGGGAATGTGTGTTCCGCATTGCTGATATTGTCGATAGATATCGCTGCCGTTGGCAAGAAGATTGTCGAGTTCTACAAGACGAAGGGTATCCCTGTTGTGTCGCCGCTCGTAAAGGCTGTCCACCTCTAAAACGGGCTTGCCCAATTTCATGATTTGTAGAAAATACCCTGACTCTCTGGAGTGATAATAGAATGTCATGAAGTTATCGTAGTGTATAATCAAATGTGGTTTGCTCTCCTTTCGAAGTATTGAGTGTTTCATCGTGTGCGGTCGCGGCCGACAATACGTTTGCAAGAAGTCCGGAATAATTATTATTGAAGATGTAGGATTTCTGCCAATGCAGGATTTCTATGCAAGGTGGAGCATCTACTTCCGCTCGACGACGATGGTATCCCACTTCAGCCTTTCTGCATCCTCCTTCATGACCTCGAGAACATGCGGCTTGAGGTACCTGACATCCTACACACTTGTCAATCCGGTCTAGAACAGCAAGATTCTCGCGACGTACCTCACTTGCAGGTGTCCATTCACTCTTATCCAATGGCTGGTGAAGAACGCTAGCTTGAGATGCACGCTTGAGGCGGAAAGCACGATCATGGTGTTCGCGAGGAGTTAGACGTTTGAGAGCCTAGTGAAAAAAGCGCGTTTTAGGGCCAGGTTATGCGGTGGTCAAAAGCGTTGGATAGCAGTCGTACCCTCTGGACTGGCTCGTTCTCCTCCATCACTACAGATTTGCTTAGTTGAGGGAAGCTCTTGAGACCGAGCGGAGGAACTCACAGAGGTCATCGTACTTGAAACCGTACTTCCTATAACCGGCAGCATTAGCGTACCAGTTGGCAAGGGGTTTGACCCAGTTCATGAGGGTTTTCGAGGATTGAATATAGGGGGCCAGGGAGAAGCCTAGAGGACCAAACATGGCGACAAGATTTTAGGGAGGGAGGTCTATGGAGAGTTTCGTCGGCAGTTGTGCAAGTGTGCTCTGCTCTTGGTCACCCGGAGGGTTCCGAGCAGTTGGTTGTTTTGACGTGTTTTGGCAAAGGATGCAGGGACGGCTATCTCGATGGGGTGGTCGGTGATGGGCTGTCGATAATGGATTCCGGAAGAGGTATAAAAATCTTGAAAGATTGCTCTTGATCTGTAAAGCCTTCTTCTGCTTCAGTTTTTTTGTATCCTCTCCTCTCTTCGACGAAAGCATGTCTACCACTGAGCGTACTTACATCATGGTCAAGGTATGTCTCTTTGATCTATCTCACGCGGTGCCGCTCGTCTATCTAATCTGGTTACTGATGATACTTCGTTTTGTGTTATTCGTGGTCGCTGTGGTCTTGTAGCCCGATGGTGTCCAGCGCGGACTCGTCGGTAAGATCATTGCTCGCTTTGAGGAGCGTGGATACAAGATCCTCGCTCTCAAGTTCGTCCAGCCCACCGAGGAACTCCTCCAGAAGCGTGAGTTACCCTTCCCTTGACCCTGATCGATTATCTCGTCTAGTATTCTAACCTTTGTTTTGTTGGAATAATACAGACTACGCCGATCTCGCCAACAAGCCCTTCTTCCCTGGCTTGATCAAGTACATGGCCTCTGGTCCTGTTGTCGCCATTGTCTTTGAGGGCCTCGATGCCGTCAAGACTGGCCGTGCTATGCTTGGTGCCACCAACCCCTTGGCTTCTCCCCCTGGTACGCATATAGTTATCGCATTTTATGATGTGGATGTCGGTGATTGATGTTGTTTAGGCTCCATCCGTGGTGACTTCTCCCTTGCCGTCGGCCGCAACATCTGCCACGGCTCCGACTCCGTTGAGAACGCCGAGAAGGAGATCGCCCTGTATGTTTTTATTTCATTGCGAGCCTGGCGGAGGAGACTGAACGTATGTTTTACAGCTGGTTCCCTGAGGGCGTTACTTCCTGGACGAGCGTTTACGAGAAGTGGCTCTACGAGTGAACGCGGTCCCTGGACGCGTAAAATAGAACCTAAATTGGTCACGTGTATTTTTATGTCACTGGCGGAAATGGATCTGTTTTTTACGATGCTAAGTTGGTCTGCAGTCGCATGTCCTTTCCGCCATTGCAGGTTACACTCTCACGAATGCATGCGCCCACGGGAACGAATCATTCGCTGCCTATGCCCGTGGAAATCCGTTTTGCCCACCATTCGAGTTTCATCAACTCCCGTTGGGCGGTTCTCCATATCTTCTCACACTCAAAACCTTTGCATGAGAACATCATCATATCTCCCAGTCCACCGGCAAAGTCCCAATGGGTGATGGGCACTCGGGTTTCGACGTTAATGGGACTATGCCCTGGATATAAGGATAAAACTCTCATCGTTGGGGCTGTTGCCTTTGGTACCCACCCAAGTTCACCATGATTCTACCATCTTTCTTACAGGTTGGGCTCTCGTTCCTGCTATGGCTACAGCTCTTCCCCAAAGTCCTGGCTCTAAGGGGTGACTCGGGGTGTAACTGGTTCATGTGTCTCAATGCGACCCTTCATGAGGATGATACAATTACCTGTAAGACCGATACCGGTTAAGCTCGTATTAGCAAGCTGACGTGGAACGACAGATGAAATAACGAGCATCTATCAGCCGCTTGGCTGGCTGGCTATGTAAGTATGTATGCATCGCATTGTCGTCTCATGTTTACATGTTCTGCAGCGGCTGGGGTCGCAAGATGGACCATACGCACATGGTTCTGGTTTGGCCTAACGACGACGGGACGGTGACGCTTTCGCAACGTTACGGGAGAGGTCATCATGAACCTGGGCTTGTCCCGAATCCTCCAAGACTTGCAACCGTCGTAGATCCCATTCCTACATCAGTAAGCTCTCCCGTTTCCGCGACTCAGTTCGCTCGTTGACCATATCTAAATATAGTGGAATCCTCCCAACTCAACCCGTATGGCATTCAAAATCCCGGCGAACAAGACCGCACTTGCAGAGAGTCCAGTAGAGCATCTTATTTGGGCGTATAGTATGACACGCCCTGAGGCAGCTGAAGATGCCCACCTGCTACCGCACTACCGTGCGGGTTTCCTCAGAGTCAACTTTTCCAAGGAAGCGATACCACCTCCACCTCCCGTCGGGCAACAAACAACTCTACCCACGACTCCGCAGGAGGAAAGCGATAACACCAATATGGACAATCATCACCACCACCATGAAATGCCACCGCCACCTCCCTCAGATTCACCCGCAGACGACTCTGTATCATTCGAGACCACCACGGACGTCACAGGTCCTTGGGGTAATCACGAAAAACTCATCGTCGCACATGGTACCCTCCTCGCATTTGGTTTCCTCGTACTCTTGCCCACAGGGTCTCTCATCGCCCGGTGGACACGGACGATCACGCCAAAATGGTTCAAGGCCCATTCGGTCATTAACATGTCAATTGCCATGCCTGTTATCCTCATTGGGTGGCTTTTGGGGCCTATGGCTGTCGTGGATCATCAAGCTGCGCATCTTGTCACGACACATCAGGTACGTTAACTTTAGGGAGCCAATCCTGCTTGTTGTTGGACTCGGTTGACTGATGAATGGGCGTGTCTTTGTATAGATCTGTGGTGTATTTATGCTCATGCTGTATCTTCTACAAGTATGGCTGGGACGATACATCCACCGACGTAAAGTAGACGGACGCGTTCCCGCTAACAGGCCGCACCCACCCTCGAACATCCTCCACGTCTGCATGGGTCTTTTGGTGATGGGCCTCGCCTTCTTCCAGGTATAGTGTTTCTACTTGTTCCCCTTCTATTTATATCCAAACTCATGATCTATTAGGTCAGGAGCGGCCTTGACGAATGGGAATACGCTACAGGTCGGGGCCCACTTCACGCATGGTGCCATGACCTCTGGCTGGCATGGACAGTCGTACGTCTCCTGTCTCAACATGACCGCCCAAAACGTTATCTCACTCTTACTTCAGGCTATGCCTCTTGCCTACCTTGCAGGCCTCTCCCTCGTCCCTCGCCAATTCTATCAAGAGCGTCAACACATCATGCCGGGCAGCATTAACTATATCGCCTTGTCTGATGGGGCTGATTCTCCCCTCCTCTTTGACCGGGAGGCAACTGGCATCTACGAAGAGAGTGGGGGTCAGTTCAGGAACACACGGTTGTCAATGGAAACTGTCAAGGAGCCTCAGGCCGAGAAATAAACCAGCTGCGAAATACTGGCTTAATTGTGGTATTGGGCTCTTCGCATTGTTTCATCTCTGTACATTATTCACACAAGAATATAAGTCACCAGTTGATATTCTTTTTGATTAAAGTGCTACGGACATGCGATATGATACAATAGAATACAGCGACGGGCTCCAGGCAAGATTGGCCAAGTTCAATGCAAGACAGAATTGAACAAGAGATAAGGACCACACAGGAATGGGTCGAGGGGTGGCTAATGCAATGACGATTGTGACAGAATAAATGAAGGGAAAAGGTATCCTGAGATTGACGCAAGGGGGTATTAGAATATGGATGGGTGAAAGGAATGGACGGAAATTGATAGGGAAAAGGGAACGACAGGATGAGACAAAAGAGAGGATAGTCCAGAAATTTGTGATTGTGGAAAATAAATAAACAGGAATAGGGGGTGCCTCGCTCGAACGCCAGGCTTTTGGAGAACAATTACATCAACCGCGACATCCTTCAATCACCACTTCCACCATTTTCCAACGCGAAAGCGAAACAGGACGAGAGTCAGGGCTAGGGGGAAAAGGAGGGTCCAACAACCGAAGAAAGACATAGCATGGGTCGATGGCGATGGTGCATGGGAGGGCCAGATTTCGGTGCAAGCCGCTACGTGCGTCACATGAGCCCTTCTAGTGAGCCCTCTAACGAGCCACTCGAGTAGCCGAGCCGATCCAAACAACCCGTTAACTCCACACATGGGATGTCTTGCGCATACATGCATCGACGCATGGGTCGGAAGATACATACGCGGAGTCACAGAAGCGAGAGAACTTGACTATTGCCTAGCAAAGCCCAGGCAAAGAAGATGAATAATTATCGAATGTTAGGTTGGATAATTATTCATCCTCTTTACGTGGGCTTTGCCAGAAGCGCGGCCAAGTCTTTCTCGCCTGCTGCGGGGAGCTGTCGGGCTCTGGCTTTGAGACGCACTGGAATGAGGAAAAGGAGTTAGCATCACAGGAGTCAAAGGAGGAAGATAGAAGAACATACAGTTACGATCAAGACTGAGCAGCACGACCTTGACAGCTCCGTTTGTATCTTGACCGCTTGCGCCTAGAATGGCGGATCGGTCCATCCAATGCTCGTCTTGCCAAATAGCAGCCTTGAGGATCAAGTCGTCCATGCTCCTTTCAAAGTTTCCTGACGTAAAATCGACTTCTTCGGTCCTGACGTTCAGCGTCATGAGGTAATTACCCTTTGACGTCTGGACTTTGAGCGAATTCGAGTAGGGGCGCAGGTGAGAGGTGATGTAATTCATAGCACTCTGAGCCGCTTGACCAAGTTGGGAGGGATTGTTGACAAGGCCTTCCAGCTCCATGACAACGGGGAGTGGGATGATGATTGTCCAGCGGAGACTTTCCACCAGGGAAGCGACCGTGGACAAACAGGAGAGGAGGATATTAGTGTCGATGACGAGAATGGAATAACCGGGTACGATGCGAAGCTCGGGATAATTGTCGTGGGCCCTTCTCGAGGAGCGAGGCCGACGCGGGCTGGGCGCTGATGCTTGTTCGCGCTGTACGGATTGAAGGAGACTACGAAGGTAGCGCCTGCGAGCCTGCACACCACCCCTGTCAGCACCACCATCGTGGTAGGAAAGAGGAGTATGTTTAAACATACCTTGAGCTCCTTGACTTCCTCTGAGTCGTTCTCGTCATCCTCACTGCTCTCCTCATCGCCTTCCTCATCAACGTCCATAAGTTCATCCTCATCAACCCATCTCTTCCCCATCCTCCGCTTCTCCTCTTCTTCCCTCTCCATCCTCTCCATCTCCCTCCACGCAGCAACCTTATCCGCGAGCCTCCCCTCGACCCTCCACTCGCGCGTTCCTTCAACCCAAGTGAATCCAGGTACCACACCCGCGATATCAACCGCACTACGAACTATTCTCGTCCAACGCTTCATCGTCGTCTCCTTGGGACCTACACGCCACCCTTCGTTTCGTGGAATGGTGCTGATGTCATAGCTTCCATCCAACTTGACACCGTAGAAGTGCTGGCCCTTGTACTCCTCCTTATCATCCTCAATCTGCCCGTCTGTCATCTGAGAGCTCTCTTGGGTCTCCAGAACCTCAATCTCCGGGCGATCTGCACCTGACTTCCAATACCCACGCTCGAAGACCTTCCTGCTCACCCATTCCATACCTCGCATACACCAGTCTTCAGGGAGAGGAGGAGCGCAGGCTGTCGTGAGCATTGACCAACGTTGCTCGGGGGCGACACCGAGGATGGTGAAGAGGCCTTGTGACTCCATGACCTTCCGTGGAATGGAAGTGAAGAAGGTAGCGAGGTTGTCCCAGGGAATACTCCTTTCGAGGAGTGCGAGTGAGGGTTGATGTTTAAGAATGGTCGCAAGGAAGGTGAGTAGGACGGTGAGATATGGATTGAGACTTGAACGTGCATACTCAGTTGCCTTGCGTGTAGGGTTTTGAAGAACGAAGCTGAGCATGGCGAATGTCAACTGGAGGGCATACTTGAATGCGGGTGGGTGCTCCGGCATATAGCTATCGCTCTCAGAGAGAGTTGGAGAAGTTTGTGCACCAGCAGCAGGGGTTTGCTCATCATCAACGTCCATCCTATTCTCCTCCTGCGCAACCGGCTTCTTCGCGACGATACGGCCTGGATCCCGACTACCAACACCTCCCATCCGCCGGAGCAGGCCAGAAGGCTTGCCATACTCGAGGACTGAGGCGATATTAATGATCGCCATCATGATCCACTCGCGTTCTTCTGCACCCTCGATATCAAGCCGTTCGAGGAATCGCGCGAGCGTGGGTTGGAAGTCGTCAAGTTGGATGTTTGTGAATAGCATGCCGTGAAGAAGGACAAACAGCTCGGAAACCTTGGCATCAGGGTTCATTCGTCGAGCTTGCGAAGCGCCTGACCACAACGGCAGAACAGATTCCCGGGAAGTCATGAACGGATGCAAAGCGGTCATGCTGTTAATGCAGTTGATTCATTAGAAAACAAAAATAGCCAAGCAACCAATGAAAACACGCACCTTTTCACAAAGTGATACACGCCTCGAAGTTCTTCAGTCTCCACCTCGCGGTAAAGCAAACCCAAGTGATGATGTAGCTTCCCAGTGCCGGGTTGTTCGAACAAACTCGTCGCGTACCAATCACGAGCGATGTTCCTCCACCTCTCCTTATCCGGTTCCACCTCGAGTAACCGTGCCGCAGCAATACCCACGCTAGGAGGTTGGCTGGCAACACGTCCTGCAGGGAGATCGCTAATTGACTTCTTGCCACTGCTGTTGCCGTTTGCAGTGCCACTAACGGGGACCTCCAGACCGTTTTCCCTGTTCATGTCGTTGACGGCTTGGAGTGCGGATGTCGTAAGTTTACTGTTGTTACCTCCCATTGCCCCATCCAACATAGCGGCGACAATCATCCGGTAGCGCGCAAGGTCGCCAAGGGCTTCAAGCCAACCGCTACGAAAGCTGCTGAGCTGCGGGTCCTCGACGAGGCCGATGTAAAATGAATATGCGTAATAAATAAACTCTTGCAAAAGCTCGAGGGCCAGACGAGACGTAAACGAGGCGCGCCGAAGGGATTCGAGGAGTTTGTGGAAAGCATGGGTCCATAACCGGACAACAATGTTGTACTTCGTGGGGACGTTTTTCAGCGAAGCGGGCACAGAGGGGGCGAGGGATAGCTGCAAAAGATTATACATGTCCTCTGCCAAACTAGACGGTTGTTAGACACGATAGGTTATTTTTGGACGGGGACGAGGAAAACTTTTACCTTTTGTGATCTTCAACTTTCTTCATCCATTTCTCTTTCTCGAGGTCTTCCCTGTTTAACTCTTTCCCTCTGAGCATCACCCGCGTGTCCATTTCATCCGGATCATCTGACTCCTCCTGTTGGACTTTGGACTCGAGGGTTGTGATTCGACGGTAGATTAGTTTAAGCTGCTGGGAGAAAGCGGATGCCGACGAATCATCTGTCGCGGTGTGACCATGCCGTTTGTCAAATAGAGCTGAGGATGTTGAGGAACCGTCCGTAGACAGGGTAAAGTTAGAAGAGGAAACTGATGCAGCATATGAGCTTGTGGAACCCGCAGACACATAGTCTCCACTCGATCTTGGCGTTGGCATGGGCTTTTCGCTATGTGAAGGGTGGGACGAATTCGGATGCTGGGGTCGGGGGAGGACATGGAAATGAACAGGGTCATGCCTACGATGATCGAAGAGCTGACGGGCAGCGTTGGATCCGTTGCTACGGGAATTGAGAAGATTGCGGGGGATATTTGAGCTGTCTGCTTCCGACATGGCATCTGGCTCTGCGGTGCGTCGCATGGGGATTGGGTCTGTGTCAGGGTTGAAGAGTTTGGGTTTGGAGGAATTAGGACGGGAGCTAGGGGATGAAGTGATCTTCAAACGTGAAAAGCCTTCATGGTCGGCCTCGCCGGAGGGTCTGGATACTATAACTTGGGGAGCGTGGCGGCGCTGTATTTGAGGCGCTGTACTGCGCGCAGGGGTCGTGGACGCTTTTGGTGACCGGTCGTTCCGAGACGTGGGCTGGGTCTGGGACTGGGCCGCTGACGGCGAAGGTGAAGGGTTGGGCTGCTGCGCCCCGTTCCGTTGTTGCTCTCGCTGTTCCCGCTCGGCCCTTTCCTTTGGACGTATGACACTGAAGAAAAAGCGGGTTTATGTGAGTACGGCTTGCACGGGGTCCTGGAAATAAATAACCGTTACCCGGCCTGTTTGCGCCTGAGAGCGGTGAGCCTATCGTCAATGTCTGTGGGTTGTGGGCCATCTCTAGGGGGCATTTCGCGGTCTTTGCCCTTTCTCTGGGGCCTGTTGGGGGTAGGAGCGAGGGAGTCCATGCTGGTCAGAGAGAAAGGACATGCATAGGGATGATTCGCTGGTTAGCATGCTTCCAACTCAATTCCGCAGCACCAGATAAGATCTCAGCGTCACGTGGCTGCTGCGCCTTCTCCTTCTCCGTAGTCCCATTCTACCATTACCCGGCCTGCGCATACGTCCATCCGCCCCGCTGCAGCCCACAGGTCCACGACCGGATCCACCACGACCCACTCATTCACCTTCGACTCCCCTCTTGTCGTCCTCGTGTATTTTTCCAGGGAATTTACAGGCGCATCGCCACCCGGAGGATTAAGTTCACATGCAATCGGTATTATCCAGGGGCTATTCCTGGAACAGCGCCTCCTATAAACAAAAGGTGTCATCTCACATCTCCTGCCCCTTGAGAGGATTTATCCACCGACGTAACCTCCCCTTCTGCGACACGCTCAGCCGTGCCACGCTAGTCTCCTTGTGGTAGTCACCCTCATTCTTCCGCTCTTTTCCCGGAACATTCTTCACACCTGACTTGAACATACTGGATCAAGTTTGCATCTACTGCTCCCGCCCTATGTCCATTAATATCTGCATCATGCCATCACAAACTTGCTGTACTCTGCATCCCCGGTCGGAGCGCTTCGCCCTCGTCGGGCTTCTTTCCCATCACATCAAACTCCGGCGTTTGCATCATCCTTCTCAGATCCCAATTCGCCGCTGTCGTGTGGTCCCTCCGCGCTTTGTATTCATGAATCAGTATCAGTCTTGTCATGTCACTAGACTATCAACCTCTGATGATTCTCTTCAACATTATTACTACACACAACGCTGAACGTGTGTCTTAGGTACTGAAATTTTCTTACGCAACCTTTTCCGCAGCTTAATTAATCTGGCTTCGGATCACTCTGCGTGATCATAACAAGCTGATCACAATCCTGAATCCCATAATAAATACTTCTGCCTGCTCATTTGGAGCCTGCGGAGCGTCCAGCATTATCTACGCAGAAGACACGCTCTTCTACATCCTGTGAACACCTAAGGCCAATTCGCTGCAATAGCATCCAGTCTCCTGCAACAGCCACGCATGAGCATTGCCACAGCAAACAAACTTGGTATTACGTCACCTCCAGCCGACACGCAGGTGCCAGCCGCTAACCCGACCTCACGTCCCTGCCGTCTACCACCACCGCCACTAGCAGGAGCAAATCCTGTTTGACATCTACACGCGCGAATCATCCAATGTTCATTCCACTTAGAACGCGCTGTCCCACTCGCTTGGAACCATGTAACTTCCCCTTCTCATTTCCCAATGCCAGAAATAATCATATCAAGTCCCCAGCTGCGGCGCTACATAAGCGTCACGACTCAAACCCGGAGTCAAACCCCCCACTGCGGCTGCTTCATCCACCGATCTCCGCATTCCCACGACTGCGACTGCGTCGCTTGGACTTGTCGGGCTTTCCAGGAATTTCAGTCATACTAGGCCTAAAGAACATCCCCCTTTTCGTTCCATCGTGTCTGACTGGCCTGCGATGACCGAAACACTAGTCTCCATTCCTCCATCCCCATGTACACATCATTAACGGAGGCCAACTCCAGTCCATGTGGGAGCGCACTGCGCTTTCGACGATCATTGGCTGCTGGGGCACAGTCCTAACGCAGTCTAGATGGCCATGCTTGACTTTCTGCGCGATTGCGGCTCCATAAAACATAAAACTGTGATTCATGATTCCCCCATTCGTGCTTTATGCTTCATGATTCCAGGAGAAAAGGTTTCGGCCACACACTGGCGACTACGCAGCGTGCTGCGCACCGCCGGAGGATCCGAACGCACCAAGTCACTAACACCAGTCCAAGTTTTCACGTCGAGCCCCTGCATCAACCCTTCGTCACTGTACATCCCTATACGGGATGCCCCACACGCCGATTCGTGGCATACACTCAACTCAGCATGCGTCATCCATCGTCCGCTGCTTACCGTATTATGGCGAGAAGCTAATCTTTGTGACACTTCCGTCATCGCAGGATGAGTATATCATCAAGACTTCTCCAGACTGACACCTTGAAGAGGTCGCGGAATACGAGAAGGCTGCGGATGATCGAAGGGTTTATCTCACTTGCCTAATCCGTCTTGGGTTTGAAATAGCTGGCTTCCGATTCGTGGGTTTCCAGAAATCTGAATGGATAGACTTGGTCCATGAAATCGGCCCTTCATGTGGGTTGGCCAGCAAATTCTCTGCAAGGCGCCTGGGTCCCAATTCAACTCGTAATTAGGAAGAAACTCATGTGGACTCTACTCTCCCGCGCACGATTCGCCTGTCACATCTTTCTAATAACCAAACATTTTGACGGATGACGGCTACAGGTTCGGTGTTATTCGAGGTCTCAGCTGCAACATTTCAAGGGTTGTCACAACCTAGTCTCAGCAGGTCTCAGTCCCCACCTTTGATCCTTGGGCCTAGACTTCCATCACATAATTTCTCTCCAAACCAGGTGGCCACTGGTGCTGCGGACGAATTTGATCTCCTTCTAGCTCTCTGAGACGTACGATGCCCTCGGACACTTCGCTGGCATTCCCCGTGGGTAGAGAAACCCTACAACTCACCCCGTTCTCGACGCCTTTGAAGGGTTATGATCGTGCAAGCATCGGAGACAGTATACCACGGATCATCTATCAGACCTAGACTGTGATTTTTGTAGTTCACCCGCTGTAGCCTGTAGAATAATAATACATTTGTCTTTTCTGCTACGGTGACTAGATTCTGGACATTGCTACCGAAGAGAATACTCTTTTTGATTGGCCTCAACAACATACATTTCCTTCAAGATATAGCAGTATACGTCAGAATCACGATGACTACCTAACACGCGTCCTCAAACCTCCCCGTAAAATGTTTGACTCCCAATCCCAATGTTCCCACTGATGACCTCAACTTTCAGCCGTTCCTTGTCTTCTCCAGGACGTTCCTTCACAACCCTGACCTTCCCAGTAATCTCCGTACCCTTCCCAGACGGCACGTCAACCTCAACACTCTCCTTCCCCGCAGCATCAAATTCGTACACCTGCACTTCCAAATTCCGCGTGTAATCATAATCTGGCTTACCCATACCCGGGCGGCCCAAGAGCAGCACGCTGCCTTCACGGACCCAAACGGGAATCTCGTTGATAGGTACATGTTCTTTAACCCATTTAGGTCCTTGGATGACGCGGCTTGTGTTCCAGAAGTTTGTCCATTTGCCCGCGGGGAGATAGTATTCGGTTTCTTCTCCCAGAGGGACGAAGATCGGCGCAACGAGGAGGGAGGGTCCTGAAATGTACTAAGTATGAGGCGGGAGAAGGCGTGAAGAGGGATGCGTACCGAGCATGTATTGCCTGTCGAGGTAATGGGTCGTACGATCCTCTGGGAATTCGATGAACATGGCACGCTGAATAGGGTGTCCTTTCAAACGTGCTTGAATGGACTGGGTTGTATCGATGTGTCAGATCATCATTCTACGCCTCCTGGTGCAGAGGAGCGCGGCGTACGAGATTGTAGATATAGGGCATCAGACGATGTTTCGCGTCCAACCACACAGACATATTCTTCGCTGCCTCTTCGCCATAATTCCACGGCACGCGGTACGATGACGAGCCGTGCAGGCGAGAGTGAGAAGAGAACAGGCCAAACGCAACCCAGCGCTGATAGATTTCCGGATCTGGGTGACCCTTTCGATGAATACGCTCAGATCATGCAGTTCACGGAAGGCAGGATGAGGGAGACGAACCTCAAAGCCTCCAATATCATGAGAGGCAAACCCGAAGCCAGAAGCTGTAAGAGACAGTAATCCACGCAAGGCCTCGGCCATGGCTTCCCATGTCGACTCGCAATCGCCTCCCCAGTGAACAGGGAACCTAGACACCAAGGTCAACAAACAACCTAAGAATTAATCAGGCAACGTGCCTTTGGCCACCAACGGTAGCTGAACGCGCAAACACGACGGCCTCGCCTTCTCCGAAGCGCTCACGTAGAAGGTTGAACACGAGTTCGTTGTAGATAACAGAGTACGTATTGTGCATTCTGTAAGGATCGGACCCATCGTGGAAGGCGACTGAAGCATGAGGGATGCGCTCTCCAAAGTCCGTCTTCCCGCTTCGTCAGTACTCAACACGATTGTTGCGAGTTTAGATGTCCTTACCTTGAAACAATCAACGCCAAGGTCAAGCAACGCAGTCAACTTGTCACTGTACCACTGTCTTGCTTCAGGGTTCGTGATATCGACGACGGCCAAGCCAGGTTGCCATAAATCCCATCTGACCAGGAAATCGGTTCTTCAAACTCATTATACAACAATATAACGCGAAAACGCACTGCCAAGGCGTTCCATCCTTGCGTTTGATGAAGTACCCCCCTTTGACACCTTCCTTGAAGATCGGCGAAAGCTGGGAGATATACGGATTGACTGGACGAGTAGTCAGCAAAGCCTCGCGCCCAGCTAAAGTCGGAAATAAAAGGAAACTCACTCCAGAGGCAGATCTTGACACCGTACTTCTGTTTGATCTCCGTGAGGTAGGCCTTGGGATCAGGGAAGTTATCGGGATCAAACGTGAATGAGCACCTTCCAGCAAAGTGATCGGCAACGCATTTTGGACCTTGAAAAGAACGGCTCACCACTCATACTGTTTCATCCAGAAACAGTCAATGTGGAAGACTCTAACAGGACAATTTCGGTCCTTCATGCCTGCTAGGAAACCGGAAACGGTTTCACTCGAGTATGAGGTCAAGAAAGAAGTGGTAAGCCAGAGGCCGAAGGACCAGCTCGGGAGGATACTAGACAAAGTTCAGTATGAGAATGTTGCCTAGGCTTAACCACGTACGCAGGGCGACCAGTCATCCGCGTATATTTTTCAAGAATCTAGCTATATGTAAGGCATCACAACAGCGTGGACGCGCAGGCACTCACTTCCAGAGGTGTCTTTCCATAGATGATGAAGTATTCCAAACTTTTATCTGCGACGGAAACACCGACGCGGCTAACCTTCTCAGAGCCAACCTCAACTTCGACTTCGCCCGGATGATTGACGAAGACACCATAGTTCCTGTTGGTGATGTAAAATGGGACACATTTATATGCCTGGTCACTAGATGTTCCTCCATCCTGGTTCCAAATCTTGACGGACTGGCCTGAAAAACCGACAAACTTCAGTAAAACAGCTCCAAATGTACCGTGAAAGCCGTACCGTTCTTTACGAATGCGCCAAATTGTTCCCCGAGGCCATAGATAAGCTCACCGGGAGAGAGGTTCAGCTCCGAATTGATATACCGAACAGTGGTTGGCAAGGGTTCAGGTCGCGGATTGGACGAAGGATCGTGAGCGAGACAAGAGCTATTGGAAGCGCTGAAGGTAGTCCAGTGTGCAGGAACATCGAACACCGCCTGATGCTTGGGCCCAGCGAAGGTAAGAGTCCTCTCCGGTGACTTAAAGGTGATAGAATACGGATTTTCTGTGATTTCAGCCTTGAGGTCTCCACTAAGAATGGAGTAATTAGAGCCTTCTCTGACAAGGTGAGCATCAGGGATGGGAGGATCGTCTGGGAAGAGTTGAATATTGGGCCGGGGGTCAAGGGAGGCGAAATGCTCAATCTTGACTCCGACAACATCCTTGGTTGGAGCATGAACTCGCACGCTCAGTACAGGACCTACACAAAGTAGATTGGTTCGAGGCACTAAATACGAAGCTTGGACACATGTTACATACCGCCAAGTGTATCACCACGGTGCCTGATAGGCCTAGTCGATACTTGCAGGTCGTAACTGGTGTCATCTTTGGTGACCTGGACAACTTGAAGACCGTAGAATGGTTTGACGCCATTCTTCAACAACCAAAACCCGTCGTTAAACCTCATGGTGTTAGAGGGTAGAAGGAAGCGAGAACGTATGGCTGACGAAGGTCAGCTCGCATTTATGCACTTCCACAGAACGGTTGCATAGGTCATTTGGACAGTTGAGGCGGACCGTCGGGTGCCGAGATATCTCCGTAGCCGACCTGGGTAGATAATAACATCCAGAGAACAAATGTTCGTCTATGCGGCAGCACGATAAAGTTATGGGTGTTGGATCCTCGCTCGCCAGTGTGAGCTCTCGCCACCATGTGTCGGCCAGATGCGGGAAGTCGCTAGGACACTTCATCCATTAATTCGAGGGCCTTAGGTGCCTGATATATGCGTCTCGAACTTCTCTGATGCGCCATGTGAATTTGCTCCTAACAGTGTCGCCAGAAACCTGAAGGTTTCTTCTATATCGGATTGCTTCCTTTCCACGTCTTCTGGCCGTTCAACGTCCGAAAGTAGTGCTGCAGAAGCCGTCGCGGCGTCTGAGGCCAATACGCAAGTGTTGGGAACCGTCAAGGATGCCCGGTGTACGGGGTCCTGGTAAGGCGTGATCCTCGAAAGAGGCAAGTGCTGCGATTACAGTTCCACGCTGCGCGGGTGAAATGTGAGTATGTTGAGCATGACTCATCTTGATGAAAATCGCCTAGATCCATCCGACTCTTATTTCAGATTCCCTTTCGTCACAGAACCACAATCAAAAGCAAAGATTTCAGGATGTCGGAACCGCTTTGGCGAAAAACCCCTCTTATTCACTCAACTACGCTCTCTAATAACATCGATGCATCGGTGTATCTCAAGTTGGAGGTGAGGGTGGGTCTATTATTAAGACGTTCAAGCCAATTCTCAATCGAAACCTAGAATCTACAACCCTCCTATTCGTTCAAGTATCGCGGCATCTCATATTTCATCCAAAAAGCGAAGGAAACACATGGCAAAGATTTGCATTGCGTTATCGCGTCTGGGGGTAATGCGGGACTCGCAGCAGCGTGTGCAGCACGTACTTTAGAAGTGAAATGCACTGTATTCATCCCAGAGGGAGTTGCGCAAAGTACACTTGCCTTGTTAAAACGGGAGAACGCCGAAGTCGTCGTAACTGGTCGTTTTTACGCAGAAGCATTGGATGCGGCCAAGCAGATTGTAGCAACGGATCCCAAAGCGTAAGCCCTCCCCTTCCAAAATGTGTGCAGTCTAACAAACCACCTCTGTAGAGTTGTGGTGCCTGCATATGAAGACCATTTGCTTTGGGAAGGTCATAGTTCCATGATTGTGGAGGTCCGAGACCAGTTGCAGAAGAAACCAGACGCAATCTTCTGTAGTGTAGGTGGCGGAGGGCTCTTGGGGGGCATCATCCTCGGGTGTAAGGAGGTTGGCTGGGATGACGGTGAGTGGTGGTGGAAACTCGTGGAGAAGGCCTCATCCTCAGTGTTACTCCAGTCCCAATTGTGACGTTGGAGACCGTTGGATCTGACTGCTTTTATCGTTCCATAACCATGAACGGAAACGGTTTCAATAAGGAAACGAAGGTCTTGCCTCCCGGAGTCGAGCTTGTTCACGATGCAGATCACGACGTGGACATGGCGCATTTCAAGAGGTTTTCCTCGAAGGCTTCCGGATCTCTCGGGGCCTCCCAGCCGGCGGCAGGCGTATTGAGAATGGCATTGGATAGACCTGGAGGTGTCCGTTCTTACAGTATCCCGGACGAACTAAGCATGGAGGGTTTGGTGAAATTTGCGAGTGAGTGTGGATTGAAGGGTCAAAGCAACTGGGCTTACTTGGATACAGATGACCATAAGATGCTCGTGGAGCTTGCTTGTTCAACGACTCTTGTTCCGGCTTACCATCCCACCCTCTTTAATAGGATGGTTCCTCCGAAGACTGAAATGCGTAATGTCGTGTTCATTGTCTGTGGAGGCTTCAAGGTCTCGATTGCGGATGCTGCGGAATTCCAAAGCATCGTCGACGAAGACTCAAGGAGCCCAGGATCCTACTGGCAGGTTCGAAGCGATGATGGAGAGTTATTTCAGTTTCCCAAGCAAGCAAGCGTGAATAGCAAGTGAAATCACAGTGATGCCATAGTAGAATTACAAGTATAGATGCGATGCACGAAACACTAGTTTGCGGTGGTGTCAGCAATGACCACGAAGAGCGATATGGTAGACCATACCTTCAGTTTCTCTAATCATGAACCGCTTCGTGAATTATCATTCTCCGCCTCCTTCGCCGCCCTCCGTGCTAACCTCTCAGCTTTAATTCTGGCAAGCTCCTCTCGAATAGCAGCGGTTTCTTTTGGAATGTGCTAATCAATACGTAGTAAGCAATCAATTCACAAATGAACCAACAGTTAGAATACCTGGTTTGTGCGTTCTGAGGATGGGAATAACCTATCCCTGTACTAAGCGGAAGTCAATTCGAACCATTTCAGTTGGAAATTGAGAGCAACGTACGGGAACTACATGTTTCCTATACCATTCAGGGTCACCGAAGTGGACGAGGGCAGCAATTGGTACGAAGAGATAAAGCGAGAACTTGAAGACCTCAAGATTTGGTCCGCCCATGGTAGTGTGGGGATAGAGATTGTGCCAGGACCCCGAATTCGTAGAATCCGAAATTACCGGCCGATGCTTGGCTACGACTTCCGATATCAACAACGGCGCGACCTGGGCGCGTCTCGTGCCCCGCAGGCTGTTCCACTCAAATTGTTAACGGCCACCGTTCTCTCGTTCTAACGGCAATCAATTCCTGAAATCAATATATTGCTCTTCGTATCAAATGACCCCTAATCGACCTCTGCCCATCCTGCCGAAACCTCATGCTTTAGATACGTTCATGCTTTGGGCACTTTCACAGAGTAATGCCTGCCGTCAACATCCCCGCGACCTCAAACAATTAAAATGCTTTTTGGAGATTTGAAATCATCCTCTGGCTCGGAAGTGACTATGGTCATGCGTAATAATAAGGCCCATACGAAACATCGGGTAAGAATAGGTGGCTACTTCATGACATCAGAGACCTGGCTCAGACAATCCGAAAGATGGGCGTATATAATCTATTTTCCCCCTTCACCTCGGCATAATCAGCTCTCCAACTGAAATCTGGACCATGCCCCTTTCCAAGGTCCGTCCACGTCGTCCTGTTTTCTTCATTCGTTGATGTCCGCTTGTAGCAGGTTGATCCCGACACCCTTGTTGGGAAGTCCTTTGTGAGTTCTCCTTAACACCCTTCACCTTCTTCACGTTATTCGTGTTCCTTTCCAGGACGCGACCTCCGCGTTAGATGATGCCCCATCTGCTTCTGGCAATATTTATTCCTATGGAGCGAGATATAGCACTAGACCTATCCCGCGATTCTGCATCCCGCCTACGGTAACTGTGTATCTTTCTACGTGTGTACATGCCTGAAACATTGGACGAGCAGGGGGTCGACGAAGCAACTGCTTACAGAATCATTCACGACGAGCTAACTTTGGGTATGTACACACGCTAATCTCTGGTTGCAGGTGTTAATCCGTTTTAGATGGATCCACCGTATTGAACGTCGCATCATTTGTGCAGACTTGGATGCCACCTATGGCAGACAAACTCGTCAAGGAAAACATTTCCAAAAACTTGATTGGTGGGTCTCGTTTCTTGGTCGAACCAGACTTGTACATTCAGGCATAAATATTAGATGCTGATGAGTACCCCGCCTCTCGTATGTCAAATGAGTTTCTTCCTTCATCCCGTTCCCACCGACATGTCTCCTTGATTGCAGAAACTATCCATGCTCGATGTGAGTAGAGATCTCCCTATTCTGGCCATTCTTCACCTGGTGGTCAGGTATTTCGATGATTGCCAATATGTGGCACTCACCTTCTGTGGGAGAGACAGTTGGTACTGCCACGACAGGTTCCTCAGAGGCCGTCCAGCTGGGCGGTCTGGCTATGAAGAAAGTCTGGCAGAAGAAAATGAAGGACGCTGGCAAAAATATCTTCGACCCTGGGCAAGATATTGCATTTTTCAATTGCCGTTTGAAGCTAACTGTCCCTCAGACCCAATATTGTCATGAGCGCTAATGCGCAAGTGGCACTGGAAAAATTTGCGCGCTACTTCGATGTAGAATGTCGCTTGGTACCTGTTTCCAAAGAGAGCCGTTACCATCTTGACATCAAGAAAGCCATGGATTATGTTGACGAGAACACTATCGGCGTGTATGTCATCCTTGGAAGTGAGTCTCCATGATCGCTGGATCAAAAACGTAATATTCAAACCTTGGTACAAAGGCACATATACCGGGCACTACGAGAACGTGAAAGGTATGGCCGATCTGTTGGATGAGTATGAGACACGAACGGGTCACTCGGTTCCTATCCATGGTATGAGGATATTCGCTTCCAGACTCAAGGACTACTCATCTGACTCTTGTAGTCGACGCCGCTTCTGGTGGGTTTGTCGCTCCCTTCGTCCATGTTCGTTTTCTCTTTGGTTCGTTCCGGGCCTCTGTTCATGTGGTGCACTCCAGCCTGACCTGTTCTGGGACTTCAGAGTTCCTCGAGTGGTCTCAATCAACAGCTCGTAAGTTAATTGCCTCTATGTAGATGAGTTGCCGGTTGACCTCAGGTAGCGGCCACAAGTTCGGACTAAGTTATGTGGGCATTGGGTGGATTATCTGGCGCGACAAAGACCATCTTCCCCACGAACTTGTGTTTGAATTACACTACCTCGGTGCCATTGAGTATACGTTCTCTTTGACCTTTTCTCGCGGAGCAGCTCCAGTCATCGCCCAGTATTTCAACCTCGTGTATTTGGGCTATCAAGGCTATCGCCGTGTTGCACTCAATGATCTGAAGAATGCTCGACTTCTGAGTCGAGCTCTAGAAAAGAGCGGGTACTTCGTGGTTCTCAGTGATATCCACCGGGCACTGGGATTACGTGGCGAGAATGGGATTGATTCACCGAAAATTGAAGTATCTCTTTAACCAGTGCTTGTAGGCGAACATTTACACAGTAGACAGGACTACGAACCGGGTCTGCCAGTCGTTGTGTTCAAGTTTTCGGACGAATTCGAAAAAGAGTACCCATACGTCAAACAGAAGTGGGTGCCCACGCTCTTGCGAGCAAGAGGCTGGTGCGTAGTAAAAAAAATCCCCTCAGGAAACCATCCATTAAAGCTTCGCGATAGGCTTTTGCCAAATTATCGCTTACCTCCTGACTGTCGAGACATCGAGATCCTGCGAGTAGTCGTGAAGGAAAATATGACTGAAACGGTTAGTCAATCAGTTATCCGAGTCATGATTCTTCATTAATAAGATTGCGACAGCTCGTTCAACGTCTTATAGTCGATATTGTGAGCTACCAGTTCCGCCATTTTCAGATATTTATTCACACTCGCCGTAGTTTGATGTCGTCAAGATTATAACGAGTGAGGAGCAGACATTGCAACATCACCTCATGGCGGTCGATGCCGCACAGATCAACTCTGAGAAGAAGCTCCAGGACATCCGAATTAGGCCTGAGGATAGCAGGCACTCTGGCACATATGCACGTCCTTGTTAAACGTCCTGAGGCGTTATGGGCGAAATACTTCGGTAGACACCGTTGAAAACAGCATAGGCTCTGTTACTCGTAGACGCGTCAATAGACAACCACCTGTGAGCGCGTCACTGAAGTTTCATGTCACTAAGCATCCACGGCATCACCCGAGGATAGCATATGACATCGCTACGTTAGGACTGTGTATGCTTATGGGTGGAAGATGTTGCGTGGGAAAGGGAGATAACGACAAGTGGAAAGGAGAAGACTAGAGTTATTGGATATAAAACTGTAGAAAGGAGGGGAAGAGATCGATTTGTAGATGTATAAACCAAGTAGAAGGGACATGCGAAATGTTAAACTTGCGGCATTGATGAAACGTGCGAACGTGAGTGGTGCGGGGGTCCGTCGCAGCGAAACCAGGAAGGTATCTCAGGTTCGGAGACGAGACCGGCAACAGGGAGTTCGGGTAATTGGACAAGAAGGGAGAGGGAGAAAGTAGCAGGGGAACTCACTGCAAGAAAGTGGCCGCCAACGTGACCCGAGCGTTTGGGGAGGCCGAGAGGTCCACAAGACCTTGGCCAGGCGAAGCTTCCCCGAGCGGAGCGAAGCTCGTAACCAGGGAGATGGGCAAGGTGGTTGTGGACCATCGGTCCCTCAACAGATTCGCTCCACACTCGTAAACCTGAAGTGAACAGGAAAGATTTTTAAGGAGAGTGACCAAAAATATTTTTAAGAGGTAATACAAAGCGCCGCTGACTGATACATGGGAAGGGTGGGAAGGGAGTGAATGATTAACTAGAAATGGAGGAAGATGGGATACCATGACGGATGCGAAAGGATTGAACAGATGAAGACTTTCGGGAAAGGAAGCTGCTGGAGTAGGCTAGAGGAGTGCTGAGTGGGATTGTTTCTTCTACCCTACACCAGTATTTGAGAAAGGCCGAGGAGGTCCAACCGCCTGTGACTGTTACAACTTCGGGAGGAACACCATAAAGCAGCAGTTCGACAGAACCACCAATACGAAACGGAGGCCAGAGGCGGGATGAAGGCCAGCAGCGAGCCAGATGGGAAGAGCAAAATACATGAAGAAGTCCGAATCCAAAAAAGGAGATATCAGCAGCGTCATGATTAATATTGGGATGTTTACGAGCAGGGCAGAGACGCCGGAGCGGGCAGGAATAACGATAGCGCCAGCCTCGTTTTTGTCCAAGGGATGCATATGGAAGTAGAACTGGTGGATACGGAGTGGCGGAAATTAAATTGACATGAGCGAGTGGCATTACGGAGAGGCGAAAAGTCAAGGACAGATTTAGCAGTGGTTTCACCTATACGACGATAGCCAGAGAAGATAATCAGAGCGGTAGCCCCGGTAGTGGCGCCAAAGGAGGAGGAAGGAATCCAAGTTTGACTTGAGAGAGTGGAGATGAGAGATAGAGACCGACAGTCGGAGGGATTTCTTAAACTCTGAGCCCGAGCTTGTCAGCACCAGTTTTCACGAGACAAACATGGTCGTTGTCACCATGTCATGGAGCATGGTTGATAATGTGCCAACCATGAATACTAGAGAACCACTGACTACTAGTTGAACCAGAGAGTAGCGGCCGCTATAGAAAGAAACAAAATTAGATGAAAGACAGACCGAGGCAGGCATTCGTCTATTCTTTGGGATACTGAATTGGTCGCAGAGCTCATTGAAACGAAGAAGATCTGAAGTGCAAGACGACCTGACATTGGATGCGTAGGCTGCTAAGTATAGCAATCCGACGGGAACGAATGGGAGATCGATCGGTGTGGAGTCGAGAATGTTAGAGTGAGACTGCAGTGCGGATGGGAAGATCCAGATTGCCAGTCTATTGCGAGCTAGAATTCCCTTTTACGACCCAGCGCTAACCCTGTATCCTCGGGATCGGTCCGATCAAAGCAAGATGAACACGAACATGTGTACATTCTAGCCTCAGAGTCCTAAGTATGACCAATTGCGCTGTAGTGGATGACTATTTGGGGGCCGTGGAGTATTTATTGACAGCAGAATTCCAGCAGCATTTGAGCAGCATCTGAAGCACTGCCTGAGCCCATCCTAGTACTCACCATCATGCCCGTCGATACCCTCACCCTGACTGAGTCCACCGCAAAGTGTGTGTATCACTTGTTTATATCCATCAATGTGCCCGAATCGAGCCACGGAGCCACTGGAGACCTGTGGTTTCACTGTGCGGATCAAGACTTTCAGCAGGTCTCAGCACGTCGCCGCAGTAACAAGCAGGCGGACATCTCTGCTACCTCTGGAGATCTATGGCTCAAAGCGAACGGAAAATGGGAAAAGCAAAATAGGCACCCGCCTAGCCGCACGAGTGAAATCCGTCACCCGCTCTATCATGGTTGGCAACTCAACACTCATTCCATGGCCTGGCGGAGTTATCAGTCTATCAAGGGTTGTCAACGACGTATGTTTATTCATTCTCTTGATAAAATAAAGACAAAGTAGATAATAAAAACCCCTCAAAAAAACACAGGACAGGGCTCATCCTCAACTGTGCCACCTCCACCTCCACTCGCTTCAGTGCCCGCAGCACCACCACAATTCTCATCCTCAGGCACATTGTTGTCATCCCCACCTCAATCCCCCATTACCCTCCCACCTATCTTTGGTTCTTCCTTGATAGACCCATCAGTGCCCAGTGCTGCACCGCTCCCCCCACCATTGACCCCTCCTCCCATGTCTCCGAATGCTTGGATCTACCCCCTTCTTCAAGAATGGTCCTACATTTCCTCCCTCAATAAATGCAACACAGCACTTGGTCTAGAAACTTTGCATGCGCTTCTTGCTCGTCCGGAGGTACTTTACCCAATCCCCAAGCCCGAATCCCAGGTCATCACACATTGTCACGCACTTGTATGCCAACGTGTTCCCTCCATTAGTGACATTCTCAAGGAATATTCCAAAGCGCCCAAGTGTCTTGTCACTGCGACAGACTCTGGCCAAGCTGGCATGACTGGAGTAGGCTTGTGGGATGTCATGGATGCATTCATTCGAGGCTCCAATTCGAACATCACTTTGTGCTCTGTCCTCCAGATTCCGGACACAGGTCTTGCACAGAAGTCCCAGTTTGAGCTCCCGAAAGACATCCGTCCTTGTCCTGGTGTGGTATCCCATTGGAAGGAAAATGGAGCAGTTTCGCCATGGCATTATTCACTCGTCCCTGGTGCTTCCATCACCTTTCCCCACGTTGATACTTGGACGTCCTCCACCTATTTCTCACATTTTTCGGGCAAGAAATTATGGCTTTTCTGGCCTGGTACAACGGAAAATTTTTCTCTTTTGTTTTCGAGCATGTTTGCTGGTCACGACCACCGTGTCAACCCAGCATATGCCATTCAGAACATGACCGGCTTGGAGACACTGCTGGTGGGTGATGACAAACAGCTCTGCTGGGTCATGCCCCCGGGAACGATCCACTGCGTCCTCACCTTTAGCAGAATTGCTGCTCATGGTGGATTCAACTTTCAACATGTAGAATGGTGGCCCAGTTCAGCAGCCGCATCCGCCAACATCCTTTCCCTCATTCGCAGTGCCCCCAAGAGCGCCGATACCAATGCTATGAGTTACCTAGAGGAAATGAAGATCTCGATGGGCGCGTGGCACTCCCTTCTCAAGGAGGCACAGCAGAAATGTGAGGCAATGAAAGAGCTTCAGGCATGGGCAAACGCGAACACCAAGGATATCAAAGCCGTGTTGGAAAGACGTCGTGCAAAGGACTACAGGAACTAAACTAATTCTTTTTTTTGTATAAGGGTGCCTTGAATGAGACCCCCCTCAGTTGAACTGAAAGCATTCCGGTACATACGCACGTCCTTGTTAAGTGTTCTGAGGCATTTTGGGGCGAAATATTTCCATAGACACCGTTGAAAATAGCATAGGCTCTGTTACTCGACGCACGTAGACGCGTCAATAAAGACAAATCACGCGTGAGCGCGTCACTGTAATTTCAGTGTCACTAAGCGGCCATGACATCAAATTCTTGCACTCTGTCTTATTGTCCCGGCCTCACCTAATGGCGCCCATCCAGGACCTGTAGGAGGAATCGCTATAGAGTTATCTCACGTACTGATACAACATCTTATTTGACAGTAAGCCTGTACAGGCAACGAGGGCCTCTACCACGCTTCTTCCGCCTTCGGAATCAACACCCTCATTCCTCATCGCCAAAGCCAACAAGTCATATCGCCATCAATACTCGAATATCTACTTCGTTCGTCTACGGCTTTTACGACAGTTCATTGAAGAAAGGGCGCGCGCGCGTTGGAAGAATGTCTCTGGAAATCCTATCTTGGTACCGAGAGTTTTGGACGTGGTGAAAGCACAACTGTGCTACATCATCGGGACTGTGTACATGGAGATGCCACTAAAACCAAACGTTATGGAGGATATCGCACGAGACGTACGTCTACTATCCTCGTCCAATCAAGCTAACCCAGTCTCAACCGGTTGCGTCCGTTTCTGATATGAGCAGCATTCAATACCACCCCCGCCTCCGCCAGCGAAGTTCTACTCTGACAATGATAGCGTCATGCTTGAAGATGAATCTGGTCGGATACGACTTGTCGGTGATGTGTTGAAGGGAAAGAACCTGGTTACGGGTGTGATCATTAGCGCGCTTGGGGCTGAGACTCCTGAAGGAGATTTTGAGGTCGTGGATATCTGCTTTGCGGGACTGGCACCGCAGGCGTTCGGTCAGGATGGGGAAGAAGATGCTATGGACGTGGACATGGATGGTGCGTTGCGCCTTTCAACCTAAACCCAGCCTTTGGGTGGCTCTTGCTTGAGATGTAGTGGGCTGATCGATGATTGGGTTGGTTTGTCGGTGGTGGATAGGCTCGTCAAATTCCTCGGGGGACGAATGGATAGGAGTGGTTTCTGGGCTGGAGATTGGGTCGATGACGCCGACGGATGCACAATTGCAAATGCTGACGGAGTACTTGACGGGCGAGGAGGGTGGAGAGGATGACCAGTTGAGTTCAGCGAAGATTTCGAGGTTGATTATTGCGGGTAATTCGTTGGCAGCTGAGGCACTTGCGGATCGGATTGAACCGCCTTCATATGCGGAGCGAAAGGCTGTAAGTTCTCTTTCGGGTTCATGAGACTTTATTAATGCTTGTGGTTGAATCATACAGAAAAAGCAGGGACTTGATCCTATGACATTCACGCCGAACCCTATCTACGACCTTTCGGCATATTTGCTCGACGTTGCTCGCGTTATGCCCATCCATATCTTACCCGGTCCTGGAGACCCTTCCGGCACTATCATGCCCCAACAACCATTCCCGAAAGCTATCTTTGGCGACGCGTCGACAAAATTCTCGACGTTCTATTCTGAAAGCAACCCTACATACATCGATATTGCGTCTGTGTCCCAGCCGAATTGCAAGCGATCCATCTTAGTAAACTCCGGACAACCTTTAAATGACATGTTCAAGTACCTCCCCTCACCACCAATTACCCGCCTCTCAATCCTCGAAAGCACCCTCAAATGGAGGCATATGTCACCCACAGCTCCGGACACGCTCTGGTGTCATCCATATTTTACTGCAGATCCGTTCGTGTTGAAGGAGACCCCGCATATATATATTGTTGGAGGTCAGCCACACTTCGGTACTAAACTGGTAACCGAGGAGACGAATAATGGGGGAAAGATTCGGAGCCGGATCGTGCTTGTACCAAGTTTTGCGAAGACTGGGACGCTTGTGGTTATTAATGTGAAGACATTGGAAGTGAGGCGCATAAACTTTGCGGTGCACGGAATGGTGACTGGGGGAGAAGAAATTATACAAGGTGAGCTTGACGTTTGGGCGATTTGAACATCTGCTGAAGTCTCTTTGCAGAAGAAACGCAACCAATGTCTCCCAGTCAAACTGAACCAACGTTATCTGCTCCAGATCCGACGGAAAGTTCGGAGATGATGGATTCACAGCAGGACTAGTTCATTGTATTGTTGTCAGCTACATAAAATCGAAACACTAATATTGCCCACCTGAATCAGGATTAGACGTCCCACTGCATGGCAGAGAGAACCCAATACGCCCGTCCACATTCTTCATCTTGCTCATCCAACCAGCAGAGTCCATCCCTCAGAAGCATATTTTCGAGAGCGGCTTTGGCACGATCTCTTGTCCATCCTTTCTTCTGTATGAGCATATCCTCTACCACTCGTCCGCCGTGCTCCTGAGCAACGGCAAGGATAGTAGTTTGATCCTCATCCAGCTCTTTGACTACACTCCTAATCATCTTCTTGCCACCAATCTCAACGACTTGATACCCCGCACCAAGCGGCTGTAAGGTCTTGATACTTCGTACGATATCATCCTCTGTAATCTCCCCACTGTTGACTCCACGCAATTTTGACACCAGTCGTATGAGTTCGGATATCTCAATAAGCCCGCCATTCCTATCTCTTGTGCTCACACACACATCAACGATCTGCACACCGACTTCATACTGCCAATCACCCAACCCAAGCATCTCAGCCCACCACCCACCCTTCCTAGGACCTGCCAAGGGGTCTACACCGATGGAAGAACACATTTGCTGGAAGGCATGACGGAATGTGGGGTCGCTTTTGATCGAATCGCGGTGCGTGGATGCGAAATGGGCAAGAGCGGCGCGGAACTGGGAGAGCTGGGAATGGAGATGATCAACTTGTGACTGAGAGATTGTGGACGAAAGCTGGGCATAGGAGCGTTTGGATTGTTCTTGCCTGTCGAAGGCGGCGAGGCCTGCGCCCCGTCGATGCATTGTGGCTGTAGATACCGATGTTGGGGATGAGTACTCGAGTGGTAGCGAGCGCTTATCGCAATACGTAACGTGATCGAGATGTTACAGTGACCGCTCACATCTCTCCCTCACAACATCTTTCCCTCACAACATCTTTTCCCCATCCTTCTTACAGCAATGGGCCTTGTATCCTCCAAATATGCATCTTAGTTTCGCTATGCAAACCTGTGCTAAAAGCAATACACCGTGATTAATTCTCTACAGGGATAAAGTTGTTAAGCTACTAAACATAATCAGTAGTGTTCCAATCTATTACAAGAACCGATCCTGCTTGCAACTTGCACTTACAGTTGATCAGTGACAATATGTACGTCAGTGGTACATCGGTATTGCTCTCAGGTGGGAACCTGTGCGAAAATATACAGTAACATGATCCAAAACATTCAAGAGGCGAACCGGAAATAGCCTCCCATCTCAGCATTCTTGTGGGCTCTTATTCATTCAGCCTATCATCTGCTTCTCTCTTTTACCTTGACCTCCATCTAAACTGTGTCAGGTCATGCGAACTACGATCCCTTTTACCCCACTTGGACAACTCATTCCATGAACTTCGATGGTGCCTTCAGCAGACAGAGTGGATGAAACCGCTACCTTCCTGCCTGCACTCGATACTTGCACCCGATAGAACAACATGATGACTCGATGTGATATCCACGGCCAGAGAACTTTCGGCGTGTTTCGGGAATTTTTGCACACACATTGTTTGATTGAAGACGATGGACGACTGCAATTCGGAGTACCCCTGGGAAAACGTATACTCATATTGAAACAGCAAACACTCGCCCGATGAAGCCGAGAATGCAATGCAGTGAGGTGAATATCACCCAAGAAAGGCTCCCCTCCCCCCCGCGGCAGTACTATTCCAGGGCACCTTTTGTTCCACAATAGGTTGATACCGATGTGATTCCAGCACTGGACGGTGATGATTGCAATGCTCGTACCTGATTTCAGTGGATATTAACACGGTCTATTATATAGCTCTTCTATCGCACAAGCGGCACGCAGTATCTCAACAGCACTGGATATCTCAGCCTGCCGGTTATTTTCTGACAAGTCACAGGCTGTGCACAACTGGACGCTTCTGACCACCATATGCGTGAGGGGTTGCAAGTCCTTACTCCAACATCACGAGTCATTCACTGTTCCAACACGTCTATCTGCTTCTTTTCGTGTGGCGTCTGCCTTGTGCGTTCGTTTCTTCGAATAATTTCTCAGATAAAATGAACTAGACCCGCTTCCTCTTCTGATTCCTTTGGAGTTGTCCACCTCTTCCATCGACTTTGGATAATTAATCATATGTCCCATTTTGTCGCTGTTCTACGGCTTCGGGTATAGATGAATACTGAGCGCTGAGTCCGTCATAAACCAGCGGACAGGCCTGGGACTTGTTACCAAGAGTCACTAGTCACTGCCCGTCTATAATTATTTCATGATCCTGATGCGAGAAAAGAAGTCCACAAGGAGACGCGCCTCAAGCCGAACCCCATTAGATACTGTTCCGTGGGCAATACACCTTGTCACTACCTCAACCTCCTGACATCGGGAAAAATCGTGTAGCCCTTCCCCGTGGCCTTCTAACCGTACTAAGGCCTCAGGATAACCGTGGGCACAGTTACCGTGCAACTCTGGGAGCACTGTGGCTTGGATATTCCTAGAATGTCCGGCTATGCGACCTGATCACCAGATTGTATCGACACAAATGCCTCAAGCCGAACCCTTGCCATCACTGTGAATGCCGGCTATAAATAGTGCTCGTGCACTTGAGACCAAATATAGGTGCGTATCTGCGATCTTAACACCGGCATGACCTCGAGACTTACAATAGGCATGTCAGAAAAATCACATCATTTCCATGTGTATGGGAAACATAGCACATTCTTGGTAGAATGACGACCAGTCTTTCCCGACCTGGGTCAGGCTTCACAGAGCGAAGATTGGTCCGTCCTCCGCAGTCGCCTTGACAGTGGTGCCACCACGTTTGGAGATAAATAGGATCCAGCATCTTGGAACAGGACAGTTGTCTTCTTTTTTTCCGCACACTGCAGCAGCAATGATCTTCAAACTCTTTTCGAGCCTGGTGCTTGCACGACTGGCAGTGGCCCAGTACGACTATGGAGGCGGAGCTGGCACGACACCAGCGAGTAACGCTCCTGCAGCTGCTCCATCCGCCCCGCCTAGTACCGATGGGCGCATTAATGTCAGGACCCGATTTCCAACTAATCTCCTTCGCTGACCCCTCCTAGATTAACGTAGCTCCTAATGGACAATTTATCTTCGACCCCCAGAACGTCACTGCTAAGGTCGGCGACCTTGTCACTTTCTTCTTCCCTGGGCACGTCCTTTCAGTCTCTCCTAACCATTGAACATTTCTCACTTTCATGACACAGCGGCCAGCTTTCCCACTCCGTGACGCAGTCATCGTTCTCCGACCCATGCACATATCTTGCGGCCAACGGTAGTAACCCCGCAGGATTCGACTCTGGGCTTCAACTCGCCAAAACCTTTACGATAAACATCACAGACACCAGGCGTGAGTGTTCATCACCTGCCACCTTCAAACAGCGAGTCTGTCTAACAGTCGTTCCTCCAATAGCAATCTGGTTCCATTGCAAACAAGTGAGCTATATTTGACTTTACGCCGAGGCCTCAGTTTGACTGATGCGATGTACGCGCAGGTGTTTCACTGTGGGATGGGTATGGTCGGTAGTATCAATGCACCAACGAACGGGACGAACACACACGAGGCTTTCGTAGCCAAGGCGAAAGCAATTGGCTCGAGCGAGGTCTCGGTAAGTTGTGAAAATGGCTCTGCATATTTTGTATATTGCATGTCAAGTTCTGACTGGGCTATCTGTTTGTTTGTAGGAGTCAGACAGTGGTACTCCTATTCTGACTGGTGCTGGCGCCGTGGCGACCGGCCCACCGGTCGACAGCACGCAGTCATCAGGTGCTATGAAGACTGTTGCGAAGGCCGGCTTGTATCTGGTTGCTGCAGGTGCTGTCATGTCCCTGATTTGAAGTTGTTGGATGACGTATCCGAGTGACAATTTCGTTTCTGGTGTACCATGTGTTGTCATGTAATGTTGGCCTACGTAGCGCATATGCAGTCGGGAAAATCTACCACTAATTAACCATTAGCCGTCGAAACAGTGGACAATAGTGAGGCGCTAACTTATTCGCGAAGAGATTTCCTCAATCCCAAAGACCATGGGGTCCAACTGATGTCCATTTGAAGACTTCAGCGCGGAGGACTATTGAATAGCTTGGGGTTGGTTGAGTCCACAGCTGATAGAGCTTCTGGCTGTTGCGCCCCGGCAATTCGATGAAAACATTTTCGAGAGTGGAGTTTGAAGCAAAGATGCCATCCACTACTGATCTCCTCGATTCGATGGGTATATCCGGAAACATTGTCATCGAGGAAGACCGGTTGCTGAGGACGAGGCACCGTAGCCTGCCTAGAGCACTCAAGCAATCCATTTCATCTGGCTGGGGAGGTTCAGATTCGTGTCAATGCCATCATAAAAAAATCTGAACTACTTACCCAGATATGGTTAAGCTCTAAGACTTCCAAAGCGGACAAGTATAATGACATGGAGGTGAGGCGAGGCCGCAACCACTTCCCACCAAGGCACAAGACACGAAGCCGGGAAAGTGAGTCATGGAGATCATATAAGCGATCATAAGATTCTTCGAATATTGAATGCGACACGAGTGTCGTAACGGGCCGATTGGGAAGGAAAGCTTCAATCGTTGCTCTACCTCCCAATAAGGTGGATAAATGGGGGCATGTCGAAAGTGGTACGTTGTGGAAGAGCGTCGGGGGCGGATGTGCTAAACAAATTTCCAGGCACTGAATTTGTGTTTGTTGGGCAAGGAATTGCAGTATGAGGTCCTCGTCCAGTTCCCTTAAGGAACTCCAGGAAAAACGTCGTAAACGAAACGAACAGCCAAGCAATGCCAATATAATCCATTCGTTACGACGAGCAAAGCTGCTCAGCGAAAGACTCTCCAGACGTTCCATCGCATGGAATCCTGTTTTCACGAGCTGATCTTCTTCTGGTGAT
Organism: Podaxis pistillaris; assembly: GCA_018524465.1. NCBI lineage: Eukaryota > Fungi > Basidiomycota > Agaricomycetes > Agaricales > Agaricaceae > Podaxis > Podaxis pistillaris. The sequence goes on along the minus strand of JAEUWN010000613.1, from coordinate 48,220 downwards.
AGGAGCTCCGAGTCATGGAATTCTATGCTGAACTCCTTCACCAGGAATGCGAGTCCTGGGTTCTGGTTGATCGTGCGGAAGAAGAGCTGTTGTTCTGAGCGCGTTTTAAGGCTACCGACTCGGCGGTATAGTATAAGGTTTGCCTCTGCCCACCAATCTTTCGAAATGCGAGAAAGGTTGAGCAAATCATTTCTATCTTGAACGTATTCCAATATGGGAAGATAAAGATCCACGGGAAGAGATTTCTGGGATCTGGCGCATGACGTCCTGCATATAAGGAATGAAAACTTTGAGATTCGTCGAGATAGACCCACTTCCAACACACCTGGGATGGGGCGACTGGTCACACAGGGTCGTAATCATGATCAAACTCGGAGACAGACGCGGAAGACAGCGAATCACGGAGCGTGGACGCGAGCAGGTGCCAAGAGGCACATGCCAATGAGAGTAGGGAGGGAGGGAAAAAACAGGTATTCAATTGGGAATAGGGTGTATGTGCTGCCGCTGAAAAGCCCATTTTTCGCTGAAAATGACGTGAATCTTACAGTAAGGAATACGCTAACGGCTCCACTGGTGAACATGACAGCACACCAAAGGCCTGGTGGGGCTCGGTGGAGCGAGTCTCGCTGAAAAAGAGTCTAATTTCGCTTACTGAAAACTTGCTGAAAATGTGTAGCACATACACTCTAATCAGATGTTCCTCAGTGATTGGTTATGTCATTGAGTGACATTGCGCTTAAGCGGCTAATTAACTTTTACATCTTCGTCTTCCATGTTCTCCAAGATACCTCAGAAATTTACCGCTCCGTTTGGTCTCCTCGGCGACGAAGCCAAGCTCGCTTTTCCCACTCAGCCCGGAGGAATCTTAAAGTTGTCCACAACCCGAGTACGAAGCATTCTCTTGGCACAACTTCCGCGTTCCATCTCACTCTTGTTTGAACACAGAACATCCCTGCGTCGGATAGCTATTGGGAACAGGTACGAGTCTTCTATATTGTTATCGCGATCAGCTCTCAAGCCGATTTGGTGCAGTATTTCGTCCTCTTTGATTCAGCCTCAGACGTATTCTCTCTCATAGCTCCACATCACAGTATGTTTTCCCAATGATACCCAGGAGGCTCATTCAAACTGCGTTCTGTAGTACGACGCGCCCTCCTAGATGCTCCTGAGAACATTGCTACCCTCATCCGAGTCGTCACATCCCGTCTCTTTAACCTTGTCTCTGACCACACCTTCCCCTCAACGTCGACATCCTCGGTAACCGCACTAGCTTCCTCACTCATCAAAGCAGGAAGTGGTTCTGCTGAGCGCAATACTACCAAGGAAGTGCTGAACTGCCTACGGGTTCTGCAACGAGTGTTACCTGTGATCTTTGACGTAGAGGGTGAATCGAACGCATTCGAGCTAGAATTGTTATGGAAGAAGGAAGAAGTAGATGCTGACGAGGAAGGAGCTCAGGGGAGTGACGAAGGAGAGGCAGCACAGTTTGTGATCGAAGACGAAGACGATAGTGATCATGAAGCCCCGTCCCTGCCTCCGACGCCCGGGCCCAAGCAGATGAAACAGAAGAAGCAACTACCTTCTCTGGGGGAGCGCTTATTCAATTGCATCTTCGACCTGTTGTTTTGTTGTGGGTTCACGCTTCCCACCAAGCTTCAGGTCGACCACCACAAAATTAACTATGTGATTTGGTGGGTACGCTGACGTTGTTCTGTGAACTCAACTGAAGTGGCAATCTTCAGGGAGAAAGGTGTTGGCTCGACAGTAGACCCAGGGCCAAGCCATGCATATGATAGCAGCAGAATTGAAGTCCTCCGTCTGCTGCTCGTACTGCTTTCCCGCCAAATATACGTTCCTCCTGGGTTGCTTTTCACCAAGCCATCATTCTATTCATTACACCTTGTACAGAAGACTTCAAGAAGAGACATTCTCACTCTCCTCTGCTCGCTTCTCAATGTTGCCATGAACTCTGCCACGGGCCAAGAAACCGGAATCGGCGGCATGGCAGGCAAACTCCCTTATAATCATTTGGTTTTCAAGGGAGAGGATCCAAGAACGAATCTCGTGGGTATATGCCTACAGATACTGTGCGTTCTTCTGGATTTCCAGAGTGGGTCAGCGCGAGACGTAGTCACAGGCTCTGGAGACGCCCAGACTAGTACGCCAACTGCTAAAACGAATTCCTTCAGGTACTTTTTAATGAAACTGGTTTGTGGTATAGCATTATCGTATTTTATTCTTACTGACCACTGGACAGCATAGAACTAAGGATTTTGACTTCGTAATTGATGGAATTATTGGGATCCTCGAACAGCAGATGGCTGCCATCAACAACGTTTTGCCTGGTGCCAGGAGAGCTATACCGCACATCAACGAGACAAGTGAGTTTGGATACGGGAGCCATTTATCATTGCTTTTGTGCTGACTAGCTATAGTTATATTTTGCTGGAAGATCCTTGAGCTCAACAAGGTTAAGGGCCGAGCTAGCGATCCGAAGTCGGTTGCTGACGTTACATCCTTCCATAGAAATTCAGACTCTATCTTCTTGACTCGGACAAGTCGATGATCCTGCTTGCGTATTTATTGTCCTATGCCCTGGAAATTAAGGATAAACCCCGTAAGCGCCTCATGTTTAACAGCTAACCAAACCTAAACTGATATTGTCAGAACAACACGGATTGTGTCGGGCGTTGTCATATATCATCCAAACCTTGTCGGCGGAAAAGGCTTTTGGTATGAAGCTGTCAGGTCCAGTCAAAGGACAGGTCCCCGCGAAGTACAATAACGGTGGAACCATGGCAGATTTCCTGATACAGGTGGGTGCTGCACGATCAAACCAGTTCGCATATACTTAGCCCGTTCTCGATAATAGACCGTTTATTCCATGGTTGCCACAACGTCCGGCAATCTCAACTCACTTTATCCAGCTCTTGTCATTGCTCTCTCGAACGCGTCGCCATACTTCAAAAATCTGAGTGTTACGGCATCAACCCGTTTGGTACAGCTATTCACATCGTTCTCGAATCCCTTGTTCCTGCTATCGGATGAGGGTCATCCCCGGTTACTCTTCTTCATGTAAGACTGGTGCTTCCAATCTCACTCCATAGCGACATCGTTTAACCGAATTTACAGGTTGGAAGCGTTCAACTCGGTCATCCTTCACAACCTCTCTGACAACCCCAATCTGGTTTACGCGATCCTGTCTTCTCACAAAACGTTCGAGGATCTTGGCACCTTCACACTTGCTCGTGGGCTTCGCGAAATCAAGCGCGTACAGATGCTCAAAGAAGAACAAAATCGGAAGGCGGACGGGAACCCTAAGAACCGAGGATCCGGAGAAAGTAGGGCCTCGAATGACCCAGGGGCAGAGAAGTCTCGTCTCCTGAGCGAGGAAAGCGAAACGGTCACAGGGGAGGGACCCGCGGAGGGTGAGAATGCAGAGAATACAGAGAATGCAGAGGGAGGTGGTGCTTCTGGATTGGAATCCCGAATGTCGGAGAAAGTAAGAGGGAAGATGAGAGAAAGACGGTCGTTGTCGGTGGAGAGTGCTAGTGTTCCTGCCGCTTCTGTCGGACGAAATGGGTTTGTACCGACTCAGGAATGGGTGTGTCTTTCAGATAAATCTTTGCATTCTGAGCTCACCCTTTTTTACTACTCTCAGGTGACTTCATGGCAGCAAGGGTACGCTTGGTTGTTGTGTGTCCTTGTCGGAAGGTTTTGCTTATGTTGTTCTTAGCTTGCCACTAGACTGCCTATTACTCGTGATCTCGGAACTGCTGCCCAAGATCCAAGAAATTCAGGCATCTCGAAAGTCGACGTCCACGACTGCAGCGATTGATTTCTTGGCTAATGTAAACCTCCAGCATGTTCTTCCACCAGCACCAGCACCAGTTGCTCGACGGTTTGTCGTGAGTTTCACACACCATTTCTCCTAACCTCTTGTTTTGACGTTCCTGTAGTGGTCCGACGCATCCATTATCTGGTTGACCTCCCTCATTTGGGGCGAGATATATGTTCGGGGCATGACGCCGTTAGGAATATGGAACGCAACGAATGTGCGCCTATTCTACGTCAAGCACACCCAGGCACAGCAGAGACAGTTGACGGATACCGTTACAAATGTTGTTGGAGGGCTGCTTAGGAGGAACTCAGACAACCAGGTCCGACGGTCCTAGGCTAGGAGCACTCACAGGTATAGGGTTTATGCCTCAGGTCCTAGGGCTGTCTCGCGTTTTATTGTTTTATATCACTTAAAATTTCCTCTAGGATTATCATCTTGTATACGTACATATACGCGGTGTTTTATATCATGCCTTCCGTAGAGATTGATGGCTTATCTACCCGTCATGCGAATGTCCAGGTTGCGAAGTGGCACTGACAACCTGGGATCTGACTTCCTGGTGTTGATGGGATCAACATCGGCGCTTGCACTCCACTTTCATTCATCAGCACCCGTCCACGAGTGACGATGCTGTGTAAGACGAGCTTTAGCCCCTATTTACTAACGTGAGTACTACCAATATTTCTCTGCATAGCCAGGACAGCGAGTGCTGAGAAGATGAGCGCAGGAATGATGTAATGGACAAGATTTTATTGTCCTCTCTGCCTCACTTGACAGACTTTGACAAGGCCACTCTTCAGAAAGGTGATTCATAAAATTTCACTTGAGTTATGAGCCATTGTACGCTGATCCATTGCACTAGTGAACGCCACTACGGTAGCTGACCTCGTGCTCACACCCATACGAGGGCTCGCGAAGAAAGGAAGTCGTGTGTCGCCTCCGGAGATCACTCGACTTATCCAGGCTGTCTGTAGCAGCCAACGCAGTCTAGCTTTCACCTTTCGAACATTGGAGGACGTACAACCTGATGTTGGTGGAGTGTTCTCGATGGGCGATCCTGTCCTTGACGAAGCACTAGGTGGTGGATTGCGGACTGGAATGATTTGGGAGATTGTCGGAGAAAGGTGTCGTCGTTTACTTCCTCTCATCCCATCAACTACTTTCTGACTCATTGTGTTATAGCGCCGCTGGGAAGACTCAGATTGCTCTCCAGTCGTCCCTATATGTCCAACTCCCCCAGGTACAGGGCGGTCTGGGTGGATCTACCTGTTACCTGACAACTTCCCTGAAACTTCAAACCCCACGCCTTTTACAGATTTTGCAGACGCGTAACCTCGCAGATGCATCACTGGAAGATGTGCACACGCTGTCCACTCCGACCGTGCATATACTTCTAAAGGTCCTAGAGGACCAACTCCCCACATTCATCGAAACCACAGCTAAAACGCCCCTTCGCAAACCAATCAAACTTCTGGTCATCGACGCGCTCGCTGAGCTTTTCCACCTGGTTGAGAAAGTATCTACTGCTTCACTGGTGGAACGCTCGCAGCAGTTGACTCGAGTGTCTGCTCTTCTCCACCGCTTGGCTGAGAAATACAAGATCGCCGTGGTTGTGCTTAACGAGGTCGTGGACGCGTTTCACAACGATGCCATCGACTACGAAAGGAGCGAGAATGGGTTGCTTCTTTACTCGGGACAAGCCAAATGGTTTAATCGAGGGCATAGTGTGTATGGAGAAGACATGAAGGAGGCCAGTCTTGGACTCGTTTGGGCGAATCAGGTTAATGCCAGGATCATGCTCACAAGAACGGGGCGAAGGCGGTATGTCGAAGAAGAAACTACTGCAGAGGATGGAGACAAACGACAGAAGGTGGAAGGAGAGGAAGACAGTGGTTTGAAGTTGGGTGCTCCAGCCGGGGAACAGGAGCCTTTACTCATACGGAGGCTGACAGTCATCTTCAATTCTGCTGCGACTCCTATTTCATGCGATTATATCGTCACTCCTGCTGGAGTCAAAGGGCTACCGAACGAAGACAGACCAGTGCATATTCCAGTGCAGGAACAGCACTCACGAACTGGAGGCACCGGTCCATCAAGCTCTTCCAATTCCCTCCCTAACCTCCTTGGGCTCGGAGTGCAACCCATCTCTCAATCCGTAATACCGAGCAGTCAGGACGAAGAATATGACAATCTCTGGGCAGACGAATTCTATGAAAACATAGACTGGGACAACTTGGAACAAACACTAACGCAAGCGCAAGGGCCGAATAACTAATCCGTAAAAGATGGTGAGGAGGCATACTGCGAAAAGCTAGAATACAATGTGAACGTTAACCTGAATCATCCAGAAATATTATTCCTTTCGAGACATTCCATTCCGTTTGTGTGATTCCGTTCACGGGATGTTCAACCACTCCTGCTCGAAGTATCATTCCAAGAGACGTTGAAACATTGCCCTTTGTTAATATCGAAGTCACCGCCGGGGACGAGTGTCGATGCGGATGAGTGGAAGGACTTGTTATCCATGTGTCTTGCCGTCATGTTTTGAGCCGCGTTCGGATGCCCGCAGACCCGGTTTTGCTCCGCTCGCTCCGACATCCAACCCATATATGCAACCAGGAAACCCATCACGGCTAAACCATAACGGCATATCAGCATTTCAACGGCGTCTCCTGTGTACAGCTTCACAGATACCCACCAAACAAAGTTGACAGCATTCCCAAGGCAATCACTGCCTTCGTTACAGCTTCTGGGTGGTCCAGCAATGCGAAATCGTTGATGAGTGCCATCCCATCTTCTTGTTCGTTGCGGACGAGGATGGTAATAATTGACGCTAGAGGACAAGCGAAGAAGCTGCGGGTCAGTATTTTTGTCTTTGGACCCGCGTTGTGAAACCTCGAGCCACGTACCGAAACCAATGAGGGAGAGAAGACCAAATGTGGATGCGCTGCGAACGAAGAGGTGTTCATCCATAAAAACGATTTTGTGCAACCAGTATGCGGCGGGGAGGAGGGATGCAAAGCCGTTGAGGCCCATTAGGATACTTTGGAAGCCTGTGATAAAAGAGGAGAGATATGTTAGGTTCAAGTGTATAAATATCAGGGGCCGTGATGAGCTTAGTATAGCTCGCCACAGAGCAAAACTCACGTCCTCCACTGCCAAACGTTAATGCCAGACACATTATTGTAGTCGATGCGAGGTTCATCAAGGTGACTGTTGCTGCATGTTCGAAAAGTAAAATGTAGTCGAAGAAAGTGAAGGAATGTTTGTCAGTTCTTGGACTTCTGTGACCTCAACACACGGTTGGGCTTGGCACTCACTCAGCAGGACCGCCCGAGCTATTCCAAGAACCGAGACAGCAGATGCCATTGTAGGTTGCAGGAGTTGGTTGAAGTCGCAGGAGAAAGGATATAGTACAAGATGTAAGAAGGTCCAGTGGGAGGAGAATGCAAAAGGGCTCAGAGTCCGGTGAGGGAAAGAGCGAAGGGTTTAATTCAGGATCGTTTGGAAGTGGTCGCTTCAAGCGCTTAATTCTATCATGCTTATATAGGGGTCCGAGCTGTATCGGGGGAAATAGTTGGTTGTGTGTCCGGGCTCAAAAAAGCTGTGGATTGCACACCATTATTCGTGAAACAAATATCAATGCACATTTCTCAAACACGCGTTGGTTTTCTGCGCAATAGATCGCTTTGTGTGGTATTGTGAGATGTGGACGCTCGGGGGTAGCACCAGGGTAACACTTCGCTTGGACATCGTGCTATCATTCCGCTATCGTTCCAGGAATATCGTGTGAACGCGTCTCAACAGCGTGCTGGCGAGTGTTGACTTTTCAAAAATCAAACTACTTGCAATTCACGACGACGACAAAAATGTTATACAGGTGGCGAAAGTACTGAAAGAGGAGAATAAAATACAGAGCTAGCAAGAAGAAGCCATCAAGATCAACACTAAAGGGGAGATAAGGGTATGGGACGAAGGGCAAGGAAGAGCTATGAGCCAGAGTCACCAGAGAATTCAACCATGGATGAGACCCAAATCTCTCACTCTAGACGTCCATCGTAACCAATTATCGAGCCCATATATACTCAATGTCGCCCAGCGGTGTTATCAAATTCATGCATCGGATGGAAGCTCGACCCAGCCTGCTTGCCCGAAAGTGTTCTCTCCTGAATAGCTGACATAAAGGAAGTTGTCTTCATCCCTAGTCACAGCGTCAGGAGGACTGATAGGGGAGAACAGTGCGGTGATACTTACTTGTGCTCCTCATAGATGGCGCTCATGAGAGCAGCAGTTGGCGGCAGGACCTCGTCGACGAAGATGAAGATGGCCTTCTCAGGTGCCAACTTGATGCGCTTCCGGATAACGTAGACGAATTGTCCGACAGTCAGATCCTAGACATACACGAGTTAGGAGAGTGCAGATGAGTCAGCAGGCGGGACACACAGAGGGCACCAAGTATTTCTTCTTGTCGATGGTGGGGATGTCTGTCCTATCCGCCTTCTCGCAGATGACCTGTCGGATAATAGCCATGTTCAGTAAGGCTGCTCACCCCTTAAAGGTGATGGGGAAGATACGAACAGGGATGCGGTCTGGGTACTTCTGTCGGATGCGTTCGGCCTCAGCTTTGCGCTTCTCTGGTGAACAAAGAGTAGATGAGCAAGATGAATGACGAGCGTTGGACATGAGGCGCGGCATACCGAATGGGTGTTCATCCTTGAACTTGGACCTCATGGTGTATGCAGTGCAGAAGGAAAGTCAAAAACGATGGGTGAAGGTGAGCGGGGCTGTAGAGAAGGTGGTGGTAGGGTCGGTAGTTGTGGATAGGATCGAGAATTGGAATGCCCTAGACACGCGCAGTGGGCACAGTGTGACTCGCACAACAGACGTCAACAAATCCTCTGTGTGTATCACACACACCCTTATATAGCGTTCTGACCACCTTTCCTGTCAATTCCGCTTTCTCTTTCGCAGCTAACCCCAGCTAACCCCAGTCTGTGATTGTTTGACGTATTTGTCATTTTCAGTAAAAGGAGCGTCACATTCTCGAGTCATCAGTACGCCTACTTGAGTCTTCCTGAGTAGTCTACATCTATCCTACACAATCTGATTACCCAGTTTGTGAGGCAGTGCTTGAACCGTTTATCTGAGCTGACTAACTATCCCTTGTTAGTCTGCGACATCTAGAAGTGTCCATGCATCGCATTTTACGGGCCTCGAGGTGGACGAATGGACATATCGGATTCCAAAATGTGTTCAAATCGCCTGGCGATATTTCCAAATGATCCGTCCTTCTGAGAGCATCATCCTCACGTGATGCCACACTCTCGCCACGTCCCATCGTATACACGGCCAAGGCAACGCCTTCCAATAATCTCTCCAGCTCTGCAACCACCATGCATCTGGGTTTGCTTCTACTGCTCTTGCCAGCGGTATCTGCAGCTGGTGTAAACGATACGCTCTTATGGGGCCCATACCGGCCAAACCTTTACTTTGGGCTGCGCCCACGCCTACCACAGTCTCTAATGACTGGGTTAATGTGGTTCGGGACGCATGACTATGCTTCTCTCCAGCGTCGGTTCATCTCTGCCCGACTATGAATACTGGACTGAAATGTGATTACACGGACAGATACACGTCATGCCTGCGAGCAAAACGACAAGTTGGACACATACACCTGGACGGAGTACGACTCACGACAAGGGGGTGTCCAAGTGATCAAAGACAGCTTCAACAATGTCAAGCTCACCACTGAGTTCTTGAAAGTCGCTGGTGGGGATCACGGTGGCAGTTGGGCTGCGCGTATTAAAGGCGAGCCAATCGATGCAGGCATGTTGCAACCCTCTCGAAACCTGATCGTAGCTCAATATTCGTCCAGGCAAACCATCCCAGATTTCTACAATTTTCTACTTTGGTCTCGAAGGAATGGGAGGCATAGAAATGGAGACTGAAGAAGACGAAAATGTATGTCGCGCAATAATGCCAATACTACATCATCTGAGTCTTGTTGTAGGGAATTGAAGGACCCGTAAAGCTCAGCGGGAATACCCCCGACTTAGACGATTTCAACCTCAGGATTGTTGACGGTAAAATATCAAGATCTTTGGGATACAATAGAGGGACTCACTCTGTTGCTAGGTCCGAACAACCAAGTTGTTACTTCTGGTCGCCATGTGGATGACTTCCAGGATAGAATCGGCAGGACCCATTTTATCGGACGTCGATTATTGGCCGGGGACACTTGGCAAGCTAGAGGTATGTTCCTCTCATCTGCTCATGTGCTTCGTCTGACATGTTATTGTTGAGACCACATTCTCAAGGAGATCGTTGATCGTGCCCGAGAAATCGTGCAACCTTATAGGGATCCTCAAGTCGGACTTCCACATCCATCATGGATACTTCAATTGCCCGATGACGCCTATACTGGTAGTAATCTTTTCGCATTTCAGAAGGCGTTCGATGGGCCTTTCCAGTTTGACGTGTTCTACGAGAGTGCAAGCGCCAAGCAGAAGCTGAGCTGTGCGTTCCCTTGGGGTTGTGTTGGATTAGTTCTGAAAGTTTTCCCCAGCTACTACTCTCGACCAGGGAATTCCTGCACTGGTCGAAGCTTACGGCAAGCGCTTCACGGAGGTTTTCCCCTATCCCGAGGATTTTCCCAGCCAGGATAAGAAGCGCCTAGAAGATTTCTCGAAGGCTGTGACCTCCAACTTGCTCGGCGGTGTTGGTTACTTCTACGGAAATTCAATTGTGAACAGGAAGTTCTCTTATGAATGGGATGAGGAGGAGGATAGCGCTACCGATGGTGACGATGAAGAGAATGGTGCTAGGCTGACAGAACCGAAGGCTTTGTTGACCGCGACCCCAAGCAGGAGTTTCTTCCCCAGAGGTTTCTATTGGTACGTCGCTCAGAAATATCTGGCGTCGAAGGATGATTAAGGATTGGACAGGGATGAAGGCTTCCACCTCCTCCATATTGGGCAATGGGACAACGACTTCAGGTCGGTTGATATAATCACATTGCGACCCATAATCTAACCATCCTTTCAAAACAGCCTCGAGATTTTGAAGTCCTGGATCGACCTCATTGATGACAATGGCTGGGTCGCTCGCGAACAAATTCTTGGAGAAGAAGCGCGAAGCAAAGTGCCCCCGGAATTTCAAACACAGGTACCAAACTATGCCAACCCTCCCACGCTGACCATGGCCGTTACGGCCTTCATCAGGCGGCTCAAACAGGTCTCTGCGAAACGGGAACCTTCCAACCAAGATCTTGGAATGGACTTCGGAACGGGCGCAGCACAAACCGCTTTCTCCGCCGACACTTCTGCCAATGCGGGTATTGAGAGCCAATACCTAAACGATCCAGACCTTGCTCTTTCCTTCCTCAAATCTATATATAAACCTCTCAAGAGGCACTACGACTGGTTCAGGCGCACACAGCGTGGGCAGATAAAGCAGTATGGTAGGAAAGCGAGGTCGCGTACAGAAGGATACAGATGGCGTGGAAGATCAGAGTTGCACGTGTTAACAAGTGGTATGGATGATTACCCTCGAGGACCCCCGCATGCTGGGGAACTGCATTTGGATTTAATGTCCTGGATGGCATTCTTTACGAGGACGATGAAGGAGATCGCCGAGTTTGCTGGGGAAAAAGAAGATGCAATCACATTCACGGAGATTGAGAAGGCAATCTTGGATAATATTGAAGGTGAGTTGTGTGATGTCCTCTTGTATTCTCGGAAACTCGGAAAGCTAAACCCTTTATTTCGGAAGATTTGCATTGGAATGAGGAGCAACAGATGTATTGCGATGCCAACATTAACGAAGATGGTAAGAAATGAAACGCCAAGACATATGTCTATTTTTTTTCTTGCTCATTGTGGGGTATTGTAGATGAGTCATATCATGTTTGTGTTAAGGGATACCTCTCGCTATTTCCCTTCCTCTTGGAGCTTCTCCCGGCCGATTCCCCTCATCTAGGCGCAATCCTCGATCTCCTGCATGACCCTGAACACCTTTGGTCTCCTTATGGCCTCCGCAGTCTCTCCAAGTCCCATCCGGAGTTCGGCCAAGGTGAGAACTACTGGAAGGGCCCCATCTGGATCCAGATGAACTATCTTGCTCTCCGAGCTTTGCACCATGTGGGTCTATATTCATTGCAATAAATCAAAGGAGTGACAGCTGAAACCCCGCTCTTTTTCAGACCTACGCAACACAGGAGGGTCCATATCGGCAGAAGGCAAAAGACATATATAATGAGTTGCGTAAGAATGTGGTTAATAACGTTGCCAAGGTCGGTCTGTTCCGTGAACGTGCAGGAAGACCGAAATGATTTCTCTGACGCGTCTGTGCAGGAGTATGACCGTACGGGGTATGTCTGGGAACAGTATGACGCAGTAACTGGAGAGGGTAAACGGAGGTGAGTATCTGTGGTGTCGCTCGAGAAGCTGTTATTGAGACGCGCCCCGTGTAGTCATCCATTCACTGGGTGGACATCGTTAACCGCACTCAGTATGTCGTCCTATGTTTTTTCTCATGATGCAATACTGGACGCTGACTATGACGCTTTTGCCCCCTAGTTCTTACGGAAAAGTATTGAAGCGATGTCATGTAGGAGCAATGATAACCTTCGCAATGCTATTTATTTTCAGGATTCTTTGATGTGAAGGCATGGAATTCAGGAGCAAGCCTATCTGAGTGTTTTTGCAGCTACTGACGTCGATCGTCGTAATCTACGTGAGGGGGCGGCAGCTTGGGCTGGTCGTTCGAGGGAGTACCTTGGCTGCTGTCGTATGCTGACGTCACCACATTTTCTAAAAATATGTTGTTGACTTAGCGCAATGGTATCCACCTTGCAAACATTCCACAGTTCGCGTGGAGAATGAATAAATGAAGGGACCCTCAAGGCCGGCGTCATCAACTTCCTCGCTCTTGGGCAATCCCCGAAGGCCACCTTGACACAGTTCGAATGGTCCTTGAGAGAAAGAACGAGACCTCAAAAAGAAACGAAAAGCTGGCGCAAGGGACGCGTGGTCAGAATGGAACGCCTTACGCTATGGGAAGGGTTGCACCTTCCCATACTGCCAATGGCCCTTTCAGTCTCGCAAGATGGCTGAGGCTGCACGGAGTCGACCTGATTACCATGGCTCTTATGGGTGCTCTTGGATTGGGTGTCTATTTCGCAGGTAGGTGGTTACAATACTTTTGTTTCAACCCGATAAGTCCGAATACTGATGGAAATTGTCAGCGCCTGCGCCTAATCGGTCATTCCCGATCTTCTTTCAGGACGGCGAAGTCGTATATCCTCAATTCGCATATCCTCTACGGAAGGAGATTATACCAATATGGGCGTCGGCGTTGATATCATTCTTCGCACCATTCTTCTTCTTCTGTTTGTTCCAGGCGCGACGGAGGAGTCTTGATGATCTTCTCACCACAACGATGGGCCTGTTGAAAAGTACGTCTATTAGACCCTGTTTCGAGCGTATGCCGTTTGTCTAGATGTTCGGTGGTGATTGATTGCTATGTCATCACAGGTCTTATTACGGCCGCTGTGTTCCAGGTCTTCATCAAGTGGTTGATAGGAGGGTTACGCCCACATTTTTACGCTGTATGTCAGCCGCGCGTGACGCAGGGATCCATGCCCTCAGGGAATGGGTTTGCGAGTCTTATGTACGATCGCAGTATCTGCACCGGCAACAAGAATCAGATCGACGATTCCTTGGAATCGATGCCATCTGGCCACTCTACAGCCGCATGGGCTGGCCTGCTCTATCTCTCGCTGTACTTTAACGCCCAGCTGAAAGTAATGAGCGCACATAATCCCGCATACTGGAAGATGATCATGTTCTTCGCTCCATTGCTTGGGGCTACACTGATCTCAGGAGCCCTGACCATAGATAAATGTGAGTCGGCATCGCTTAACAATCCAACCATCATTCTCGAGACTGAATTGGCTTTGTATGATAGTCCACAATTGGTATGACGTTGTAGTTGGTGGGATCATTGGCTCAGCATGTGCCCTGATTGCATTTCGACAAACGTTTGCGTCTGTTTTTGATTTCCGGTTTAATCACCTATTACTCCCTCGGTCGACATCTCTCTTCCACCCTAGGCCGTTCCTGCCTGCGAGTGGCAGCGGCGCTGGACAGTATTATACTTACCAACCTGGGCAAGAGGTGACATCGAAGGAGCTGCCATTCACACGGGAGGGCGGCTGGAGCCATGACTTCGCCACAGGGGGTGGGAAGCAGAACGTTGGAGCGCCAGGAGATGCAACTGTATTAATAATGAATGGGTTTACCGGCGGCACGGGCGGTTATCGCGCGGGTGGAGGCGATGGACTGGGAAGAGTTGAGGAAGGTCAGGGTCCCGGTTCCGGGCTCGGACGGCATGACAATGGGACGAGATTCCAGGGTCCGTAAGGAAAAGAACGATTGTGAATATGAATTGTAGAGTAGTAGAAGGGAAAAAATAATAAACGGCATGGGAGGATCAGAAGATTTATTGCTGAAAGAGGGAGGAGGATTGGGTTAGCGGGATTTTGTTGAGGAAGCAGGTTGTTCTCACGTCAGTCGTGGCCGGATGGAGAACTAGGCGGGACTGGGTGACTTGAATGTGCTGTGAGCCATCCCCGTAACCCCTCGCCTCGAGGTCCCTGCTTTTTCTTCTTCTTCACGCTGGCCACCACTATCCTCTCGCCCTCCCCCCGTCCTCCATCCCCTCTGGCTCTAGCATGAGCACCACACCCAGATCCCAGGATGGTGCTCTCGCTCGACTTCCCGACAACGTCCTCCACAATATCTTTGATCGCCTAAAGCCATGGGAGTTGCTCTGTCTGGCCCGTATTTCAGAGCGCATCCAGCGTGTATCGCTGGGTATCTATTACGAACGTAGAGGCGTTGACGTCTCTCCTTCAGGCATCATCGACATTACCAGAGAAGAAGACTATGACCTCCTTGCCATCCTCCGCATCACCACCTTCTTCACCAGAACTGGCCATATCTCCGTCGTCTTCGTGTTTCCGAAATGGAACTTCATGGAGAACATCAGGAACCTCACTCTCATTTTGAAGAGGCTGGTCTCCGTGGATATGATCACCCTCACATTTCGGTTTGACCCCGAGACGCGTGTCAATGAAGAGAGTAGGCCCGCGCTTCTGACTGCGGAAGCTAGGTCATCGAGGTACAAGGGCTTGTCGAAAGAACTGCAAGCCTTGTTCTCGGCTGCATTCCGCGTTGCCAGTGTAGTACGTATACTGGAGTCAGAGCAGCTGCTGAAGATGGTCGGAGGCGATTTACACGATAACTTCCTCATCCTCTCTTGTTTCGGTGTCAACGGACCACCTGTCATCAGCAGGTATAAAGTGGCTGCAAAAGTTCGCATGAACAAGATTGTCAAGCTCGCCAGTAGAAGGCACAAGAAGGAAACTGTACTCCCTCCCGATTCCTCTGTCGTCACTCTCGACATCCGTTCCTTAGTACCCCTGGTTCCACCATTCCTTTCCTGGACTGTGATATGTCTCAATTTTCAACCACGACTCAGGCATCTATCATTCACAACCGCTTCTAACGACCGCGTATACTGGGACCCACTCCTTTCCAACCTACACATTCCATCCCTTGTCCAGCTTACGATGAGCAGTAACTCCTGCACACTAAGCGACCTTGCCAAGTTCCTTAAACGGCATTTCCAATTGTCGATCCTTGATATCCGTGATTTTGCCCCTATGCCGACGGAACTTCCGAAGGTGGCGAACCTTGCATTCAGGCATCTTATCTCGCTTAGCGCTCCCTGCGAGGTCCTCGGGGTTTTCCTCTCATATCCAGCCGATCTGTTGCCGAAACTCGAGGAGGTCCATATTGCTCTGACAGTTACCGAGGGACGTCCACTCGACCTCTCCCAGGTATGGACCACGATGGCCCCGGTGGCAGAGCGATTGCAGAGTATTGGTTCCGTTGGGCTGACTGTCACTTATGAGGCCGGTGAATCGCCGTTCGGAGGATCCTTGGAGGGGGAGGAGAAAACGACCCTAATACCAATGATCAAGGTCTTAACTTTGCGCTTGAAGGTCGACTTAGAGAGTGATATCCTTGGACAACTTGCCGGCTGGGTCATGGCGTTCACGAACATACACGAGCTGAAGGTCGAGTCTGTGTATCCATATCGATACCCTATTCAAACATTCTTTACGAAGAAGGCGATTGCGGCGGAGGAAGAGAAAAAGAGGATAAAAGAGGAGTTGTGTGAGGAGTTAAGGGCGAAATTGGTCGTGATGAAGAACCTGGATTCTTGTGAAATTTTTGGTGAAAAATACCCATTACGAGCCGGCGCAGGTGTTGAAAAGGCGGGGAAGGGCGTGCAGAAGGAGGAATTAGAGATTTCAAAATAAATCTGACGCAGGCGTAGCTTGGGTCTCTTATACAGTACGTCTACGCTCGTGTGTTGTGCGACATTTCCTTGTCATCTTTTGGGGTTTTATGGTCGTTCTGGTTTGCTGTCTCTTGGGGTCTCACGTATCTTTTCTGGGGTTCACTGTAGCACTGGGCTCATAATTTGGGATTATTGGTTGCATTTCTTTTGGGCTTTTTGCGGGTTTACAGTATGGGTCTGGCTTGTTTCATCGTGTCGTTTCGGATAAACGTTCTGCTGTCTAGAGTGTCACATGCTCTTAATCGTATGTAGTTAAACGTTACATACTGGTGAGCGGGATTCCTGATGGACTATACTGTCTACTGTCTTGACTAGGCATTTGTAGAAGCCGAAGAAGGGTGCTCGGTTTTACCGCACTACTCATGGTTTGGTTCGGCCGAACACACCTGTGTCTCCTAATATGTACTAACCGAGATATATTCAGAACGTGCTAACACATCTTATTTAGTTTCGTGCATATTTTCCCGAACTGTCCACTGGGGTCCCATTGTTGTACATCAGGACGTTGAACGAGCGTGAAAACCACCCGCCGGAACTGGCGTTATAACCATGTCTTCGTTTTTACGGCCGCGGCTGACCTACTCTGGCCAGAAAAGTGCATTGAAACCTCTGAATCTGCCCTGTGGCTCTGTCGTTTAGGTGTCCTCCTCGGCATTCTCGGGTGTTCAGGATCTGGCTGCTCGCTACACGCCCCGCCACTCACTAGACTCTGGGTTTGGCGGTAGATGTGTGCTAGGCTATACCAAGGTAAAAATGTGTTGTTCTTCGAACTCGTGCGTCTCCAATACCTTCGAAAAACGCAGGAGCTAGGGAGACAATGGATGCTTCTTATCGGGACCAATCCGTTTCAGGCGATTTTGATAATCTGAGCCTGCCGTTCAAGTGACTTCTCTTGTTTGATTGTCAAGCAATTTCCCAAATCCCCAGGGGCCCTGGGATTTAGCTCGCGTGATTTGGCGAGTTCGTGTAAGCATGGAATGGCTTGGGCCTAGGCCATTCTATCGCTGATCATCCTGCTTCCATTCTGTTTGTTTGCACCTGGCACCAATGCTCTATGATTTTTTCCTGACGACGGTAGTCCATGCTGGTACCTCTCTTATCCCCGCGGCCACGCAATTTTGCCCTACATAAACTTCTCTACCATATTATCGACGGACTACTCAAACCCAATCAAGTTCTTCGGCTCTAGAACATGCATTTCTGTGCCGTCAAACCTTGTTACAAGGGTAATCAGCGCAATCCAGTACCTGGGGAGTTCGCCGAGTATTTGCACTGTGGATCACTCCCTGGTTAACAGCCCTGAAAATAGAGCTTTCGTCATTTGGGTCAGCACACCAACCGTTTCAAGGTTGTGGTCCACTGCCCAGGGCTCACTTGTGGGGGTTTCATCCAACGCGAGATTGACAGAAAAAAGGGTTAAAAATTAAACCAAAATCCGATCCACCAGTGTTTTTCTTTTGGTCTGCTGTCAAGCTTTCATAAATATTAGAGGAAAGACGCTAGTTGTCCACGGACACACGGCAAGAGAATAATGTAAATGTAACGACCTGGGCTTGGAGGAATACTCGCGCAATGTGAATGTGCTGTACTGGTTAATTGGGTGGTATGGTTGTTCGGAGGATTGACCCTGTTCCCTCCTTGGGGGAGGTGTGACTTGACTGTCATCATCGGTTATGCTCTCCTGCAGCAGCGAAGCACATTATTCTGTCTCGGCTCACACCGTCGGCCCAGTCAATTGCCCCCTGGTCGCTTACCCCTTGGGACTGGCTCGATAGGAATTCATTACTTGTGGCAATAAGCACATCCCTTGACCATTGATATTCCCAACCTGGCCCCTGTCCTCCCCCAAAAACGATGAATTGATCGCTACTGAGTAGGTGAAACACTTCGAAGCTCCTTGCTGAGCAATTCAATGGTTGTCTTCCGTCCTCCTGTATGCCAATGTTCCCACATGTTCAGTCTTTATGTACGTAGAATCCACCCCTATACAATCACTAGATATACGAAGTCCAAAGCGAGGACATCACTCTTCCAACTACATATCTGTTCTGGTTATTAAATTAAGTTTTAATTATGATCTCAGCGACGCGTTCGATGATCACATGACTTGATGAGGTTCGCGCGACGCGACAAGACTCACTCCTAACCTGACCACAATCACCACCCACCAACAATGTCCATCGACGTCCAGGAAGCCATGTGAGTACTGCATACACCTTACATGCTCTGATTTTAAGATGGTGTTGATTGTATAGCAAGGCTATTCGCGACATGCGTCCTATCATCGATCCAGAGGAGGATTACCTGACCATCGTTGCTGCTGAACAGAAACTCGCCGCATCCGAAGCCAAGAGAAAGAAAGAACTCGAAGAAGCGCACGCTCATCTCAAAGGTACGTCACATTTTGTCAAGTAGAGGGGCTTCGCTCAAATTCCCTCCTGCACAGCTCTGGCCAAGGCTCTGGAGGCAGCTCGAGTTTCCTCCACTCGTCCAGACTCCGTACCTTCTGCCGAGGCACATGCTGCTGCTCTCAACAAGTACGACAGCACAAAGTTTTCGCTGATGAAGGCAATCAGCGACGTGCAAAGCGAGATCGGAAGCAAGGAGGCTGAACTAGCTGCCCTCAAAGAGGAAGCGAGGAAATTGGAGGAGTATGACCCAGCGGCGGAACATGAAAAGGAACTGGATGGCTCTGCGTACGTTGGATATGTGCTGATTTCTCTGTGTTTCTGACTAAGCAACTGTAGGCTACGGCTGGCAATCTATAAGGCTTTAGGCTTTGAACCCGTTCCTGACAAGAATGGGGAGATAACCAAGATGCTTGTCCGTGAGTATCACGCGAGCACCGGCTCCTTTCACACTCTCAAATATGTTGTTTCGCACAGGCTCACAATCTGGAGATCTTCACGTCGTTGACCTCACAACGAACGGGCCAGGTTTCGAAAATACCCAAAAGCTCTGGAACATTGCTCGTTCGTGATCCTGGATTTCTAATCTCTTTTCTAGCCTTGTTGTAGCTTAGGTGAGATCTTCTGATTCCCTGTCATCTGCACATGGGATTTATTAAAACCTCTCAGACGTAATTTGTATCGCTATCGTTTATTGTTCGCCTTCATAGAGGTGCTCAACTAGTTGTCCATCCTCGAAGACTCCCAACATCAAACCTCGGCTCGTCAATTTGCGAACCCGATTCCTGTCCTTCAAATCCCAACTCAAGTGCCGACCGAACGTCTTTACTTGAAAACCATTTCCCAGCCTTTCCCGCCTTGTCTCTGCGATCTTCAGAAGTGCCTTCCGAACAGTGACCTTATAGTCATTATCAGTCTTCGGGATCTCTACATCATCATGCCCAGCCGTCTCAGCTTGATCAATGATGCAAACTTCCTCCAAGGCAGGGAGCCACGTCCGATCGTAGCTCAAACACCCCAAAATCTCATCCGTATTCGCAAGCAAGCATCGAATCAGCGATAGTTTACGGACACTGGGCAATTGGGTTAGGATGACGCTCCAATCTACTTCTGCCTCTTCAGGATCTTCCAAGAACCACACTAACTCCAAGTCTGTGACCGTTGATGGCAACTCTGCCAAGAACGCGTCAAAGATCTCCGATCCGATTGTGTTATAATTCTTGATCCCCAAGCCAAGCGTTCGCAGGGACGGCAAGCGTACATGACGCAGGAAAGATGTATTCCATTCGTTTGCAACGCAGGTCCACTCGAGGACTTCCATCTTTGGGAGAACAAGTTCTTTGTCCAGAGTGGGGAGGTTGGATGGTATCCCATAAGAACGACGGCCCCTCGCACGAAAGTCGATGAGATTTGGGAGGAGCTGCAGGAGATGGAGGCAGAAGCCGATAGGAACATCCAACAGGTTCACACTTGAGATGCTTTTTGCCCAAGTCTGCTCGGCGATGGTTGGGGAAATGATAAGCATAGTATGTTTGGCGATCAACCTCTTCAAACGGGGCGCATTGCATGTTGTTATTTCCGTCTTGGAAATGGTAGTGCCGCTGGTATCATACCCGAAGCGTAGTTCTTCGAGTCTCGGGAAGTCTTCAAAGTCGAATGGTGACCATGCGGGAGGTGCCGAGCTCAACCTCAGCACCCTAATCCGTCGTGCATTTGTAGGTTCGAAGACAATGTCTCGGAATTGTACGAGAAGATTGAAACCATCGGGGTCGTATTTGAGGTTTTCATCGTCCGACTCATCGGTGGCATTGATGGGCAAATTCTCGTGATTGAAGTTGAGCTCGAGTGAGAAGGACAGGTCCTTAGAATTTGTGAGGTAAAGTCGTAGGAGTCTGAGGCTGGGTGCGACATCGTGTCTCCCTTGAACGTCGATAGCGAGAGACATCCAAAGTTCAGGAGTCGCTTGAACGATATGGTACCACTGGGAGCAGACGGAACCGAGGAGAAACGGGGGGTGTTGATCACTGTGATCTGAATAGGTTTCCCTGCTGTAGAGACGGAGATTACGGGACGTGATGTCGACAGGGGAGACAACGTATTCGAAAATGCGGGAGAGTGCGTGTGGGGGCAGATTACGTGTGGTTGAGCGGAGGGTGTTCAAGCGTCGCAAGAGAGCAACACGGTTGCTGGTAAGTGTGTCTATGAGACTTCCAAGACGGTCGGCTTCCGCCTCGATAAAATGGACTTCATTTCGTCGCGTTGATTGGCTTTGGGATTGCGTACAGTGAGAACAATGAGGGCAGAAAGACATTGCCTCTGTGTGGGATCACATGGAGACCAGTTTCATATCCAATCATGATCCGTGTGATGGCGTTCGTAAATACCCAGAAATACAATATTTGCCCACTGTCTGCATTGCAATCTCATCTAAGTGTCCAGGGAAAGCGATAAATTGTCGCGAACTAAATAATAATTAGTAGTGGTACAAGAGAAGGTCGGGCCATATCTGTCCACCCCAAAACCAAGCATTCAAACTTTAGCACGGTCTACGATTGCATTAGTTGCGCCTAGTGAGAAAATATCAGCACCATGTAAATCATAGCATATAATCACGTTTGACCAACTCTGAGTGCAGGCTTCACAACCCAAACCTTCTTTTCTTTACACTTCTCTCCAACCTCCCTTATCTTTGCCTCGATTGCAACCTTCTTCACCTTGTGTGTTTTCAGCTCCTGATATATAGTTTCCACGAGCAGCACAAAGCTGGCCATCTGCAACTCCGAGATCTTATTCAAAAGGAATGGTAGATGAACGTCGGGGAAGGGATTTTTTACTAGTGCCGCGGGTTTCTTGGTGACACTGATCGTGCCGTTCGACGAATTCGAAGGGTTGGAAGAAGCAGAAATGTGGTCCGGAAGGCTTGGAACGGCAAAGTTGCTATTTGTTGTGGTGCCAGACGCTGCTGTTGATGCGGGGGTTTTGAGGCTCGCCTTGTAGTCTTCGACGCAAGTTGAAACGAAGGTGAATGGGTCAATAGGGAAGGGGGTATCTACAGCAAGGATGGCTTCAACGTTGGGGATATCTTTCGATTTAACCTTGACTCACCATTGAACATTTGTATCCGGTACTGATTGAATGGTTCATACTCGGACTCTCCAATCCTCGCTTCCCAGCATGGTCCCTTTGAAAAGGGGACAAGCGGAACCACAACCTTCCGCTTCTTTGCTTTCTTGTCAGGATCGGCTGCTTTGCGTTTCGGGGGCGGAGGGGGCGGAGGCATGTCCGGGAAATCAGGTAGCATGGGCGGCGAAAGGTCCCGAATGTCCTCATATAGCATCTCGGGTTCTTCGTCGTCGTCCACAAGCCAACTATCGATGTCCGAATCAGCCTCCTCGTCATCACCATCTTCCTCGTCATCATCTAGCACATCATCTGCATCTCCCATCGGCTCCTCTTCCCATTCTGCGCCACTGTCATAGCCATAGTCGAACTCTACGACATCTTTTGCGAACGGTCTTCGAGGACCTATGATTTTAGAGCTCCGTGTCCATGTTCCAAAGTATCCTGGCCGTGCATCTTCGTGATAGATGAACACCTTTGCGGGGAATAGGTCGCGGTCTTGTAGTTGGTTCAGGAGAGTTCGCACTTCGTTGTCATCGCCTGCAACCTCCGCTTCTGACAGTTTTGTGATAAGATCTCGAACAGAATGTGGGTTGTAGGTTTTAAATTGTGATCCTGGTCCTTTCCGTCTTGGTTTTGGAAGTCTTGAGGAGTCGAGAGGCGGAGGTAATGAAGCAAGGATACTCCGCAGTCGTTCTAGTTTGAAAGAGCGGGTGTTACTTGCGAATTGGTGCGGCGTGTAAGAGAGCGTACCTTGTGCAGTCATCCTGCCAACATCCACTAAACTCTGTTGTGCATCCTGTGCATCCTGCATGACGACGTCACCACTATCCTTCCCGCCTTCATGGTCCAAGTCTATGATAACTGGACCGGATTCATTGTCATTCACCACCTCCTTTCCTTTCCGCTTCTTTGAGATTTCAAACCAATTCTGCGGAGCCAGGACAGAGCCCTTCCTGAGGACGAAAGGTTTGAATGTTCGCTCAAAGTCATTCTGAACACGAGATGGCCCTGCGCAGGATTCCCCTTCTTTTGAAGCGGATGCGGCTGATGCTTTGGGTTTGGAGAAGAAATTGGCCATAAGCGTCCGTGATTTATTCTCGGCGTCCTTCGCTTTTCTCTCCTTCTCCACCTTGGCGGCTTTTTTCTCCAGCCGTTCCTTTTCCTGATCACTGGTGAGCACTAGAGCGTACTGAATGCCAGTGAGCTACCTTGGCGGCCTTCTCTGGATCCTTGGGCTTCTTCGGGCGGCCGGGCCCGTTATTTGGAGCATCGCTCTGCTGATTCTCGTCTTCCTGAGCTTTCTTCAGTTTGACCGGCGTGCTGGTTTTCTCATTGTCAGATTTGCTGTTTAGGGGGGGCTCCGCCGGTTTGTTGGACGCGTCCTTGGCAGCAGCCCGATTAGTGCCTTTGGGGTCAAGGATAGCGTCTCGTTCAGATTCAGCGAGGGCCTCAAATATTTGCTTCAAGCGCTCTTTAGCCTAGAAAGCGGATCGTGAATAACGTCCGAAAGTCAAGCGGGGGTTATTCACACACCTGCGCTCGTTCTGATAAACGGACATCTGCCTTCTCCCGCACACTCTTAGGTAGCCAATCCCTGTGGTTCTCCTTGACCTCCCATCGCCATACGCATACAGCTGCAGGGACCTTTGATCCATTCGGTGCCTCAAGGCCATAGTTATTACGAGATAGGACAGACTTGATAGCTTGTTCCACGACTTGCAAGGGAAGAATCGATTTGGCTGAGGCTATTCTAGTGTCTTCATCATCCTCCTGAGGTGGCATCAACTCTTGCTGTATATATTTTACAAGAGCGGCGAGCGTCTTGTCACTAGAGATATTGATTGCGTAAACAGAAGGCAGCCGTATAGTCAGGCACTTACCTCTCATGCCCAAGTTTCGCAATCACTGGCAAGTGCTTCTCCGGGATAGATTGTAGTGGCGGTTCCTGGTTCTCGATTCTTTGTTCAATCATCTCCCTGAACTTCACAATTTCTGCGAGGAGGGGAATCAGAAACAAACCCAAGAAAACCCACTAATCGCCGAACCTTGCAGAGTTTCGGATAACTTCTCCAAAGACATTGGTTTCTGTTTGAAGCTGACCTTACCATTCTTCAATTCAGCGATGACATGTTTCTCTTGCTTTTCTACAGGAGTTTGGCGCGCTTGAGTGAGGGGGACAATGAAAACGACGCGTCGTGTCTTACTTTCCGGACTTTGCGATATGGCTGTAATTAAGGATTAAACTCATTAAACCTGAGCGTGGGCCCGAAGCACCATAAACCCAACATACCCTTCGTAACATTTACTTCGGACATGCTCGGTACACCAGTGGCTTGGAGGGGGGGAGGTGCACACGAGGTAGGGGGTATGGCCAAATTAGCAGGGAAAAGTGGGACGTGGGAATGAGGTAGACGCGGCTGTGACAATCCATTACTGACGCGTGCGTCACAATTCGCGTTTCTCGTTCACCCCCCAGAATGGCTTCCAATTTCTTCAATTCAAAACAGGGTCCCAAAACCTCTGTTAAGCATGTGGTGGACCCAGCGCTACAACCATGGGTGGAAAAATAGTATGTTGTATCTCTGTTTCTACAGTGGCTGACGCTAACACACTTCAGTCGACCCAAGACGATAGATGATGTATCTGCCCAAGACCATACGGTTGCGGTATTGCGGAAAACATTGACCTCAACAAACGTATGTCGCGCTCCGGAGTCATCAAACAAATTACTCACAGATTGCCTAGCTCCCTCACATGCTTTTCTATGGTCCCCCAGGAACAGGAAAGACTTCTACCATCTTGGCCTTAGCGAGACAACTTTTCGGGTATTTCGGGCCCATTTCGTGGCAGTGAACTCACTTATAACTCCAACTCAGCCCAGACAACTTCAAGAATCGAGTACTCGAACTCAATGCCTCGGACGAACGGGGCATCACAATAGTCCGCGAGAAAATCAAAGACTTTGCCCGTCAAACACCTCGAGCGCAAACCGTAGCCTCGGACGGCAAAACATACCCATGTCCTCCTTATAAAATCGTCATCCTGGACGAAGCAGACTCGATGACCCAAGACGCCCAAGGTGCCCTTCGTCGCATAATGGAGACCTATGCTCGAATAACGCGATTCTGTCTTGTCTGCAATTACGTTACAAGGCAAGTCAACTCTCCAACGCTCCACTTTCTGCATATCCACGTAACACATATTTCGTACAGAATCATCGAACCCCTAGCATCTCGCTGCTCAAAATTCCGCTTCACACCCCTCGACTCTGAATCCGCTGCCGCCCGTCTGACCCATATCGCCCAGCAAGAACATGTTGATGTCAACAAACCCGTAATCGATGCACTCATAAACGTTTCAAACGGTGATCTTCGTCGTGCTATAACCTATCTGCAATCTGCATCCCGTCTCTCCTCAGCCTCTGACCCACCTACACCCATCTTACCCTCCGACATCCAAGAGATTGCCGGAGTGGTACCCGACAAAGTTATTAACGATTTCGCGCGGACGCTGGGGATTGAAGTTGATGATGACGACATGGACATGGACGATAGTAAAGCGAAGAAACCCAATTTCTCAGCGATCCAAAAGAAAGTCAAGGCTATCATTAGAGAAGGATACTCAGCAACACAAATACTTTCCCAGGTCAGCAACCTATTCCTTGCATATAATAAAATCTATTAATTATAACCTCGCAAAATAGCTTCATGATCTCGTGGTCCTCCATCCTATCCTGAATAGCAAACAGAAGTCAGCCTGTGCGCTGGTGTTTGCAGAAGCTGATAAAGCTCTTTGCGATGGTTCAGATGAGGAGCTGTGGGTTCTCGAGATCGCTCTCCGCGTGCACAAAGCCGTATCATCATGACCTCTCATGCCCATAGATATCCGGTGTACTTTTTATTCACCATATTTAACTTCAACACACTTTGGAACCCACCCCGATCCTCCAAATATGAAATCGTGTCATCGTTATCATCTCTTTATAACGGCAAGTCTACAATACAACTCCGCAGGACGGATATGATCCAAATACAGAGGGGACAGCTCGCACATTAGCATGACACTTCCATGAATCATTATGCAAAAGATGAAAAACATGACGTTATCACAGTGGCGTGAATGAGAGCGCAAGAAAAAAGGGGGAGGACTGGGAATCTACTCTGCAACATACATGGTAGAAAGCAACAACAAAAAAGCACGGGAAAGGATAAGGTGATCAATCACTTGCTTCACCGGATACCAGCGGTGGCTTTTTGGAGGGCACGCTTAATGCCAAGCTGAGCCTTCTTGAGCTCATCAGCTGTCGAGTCCTCAATCTCCAACTTCTCGAGGGCACGGGCAAGCTCAGCCTCGACCTGGGCCTTGGCACCACGCTTGAGTTTCATGCCGATCTCAGGCGAGGTGATGGTGCTCTCGACCTGGTGAATGTAAGCCTCAAGGTCAGACTTGGCCTCATGGCGAGCAGTGAAGTCCTTGTCAGCCTGCTTGAATTGCTCGGCATCCTTGATCATCTGTTCGATCTCAGCGGACGAGAGACGACCAACGGAGTTGGTAATGCCTGTAGAACAATACATTAGATCCCCGGTGACCTAGGGTAAATAGTAAGAAACTTACTAATGGAAGCCTTGCGACCGGAGGTACGGTCCTGGGCGGTGACCTTCAAGAGACCGTTAGCGTCAACCTCGAAGGTGGTGACGAGCTCGGCCTGGCCACGCGGCATGGGAGGGATACCAGTGAGCTCGAACTCGCCAAGGAGACGGTTATCGCGACACTGGGTACGCTCACCCTCGTAGACAGGGAAGGTGACAGTGGTCTGGTTGTCCTCAACAGTGGTGAAAACACGGGACTTGTTGGTGGGGATGGGAGTGTTACGGGGAACGACGACACCAAAGACGTCACCCTGCATAGCAACACCAAGAGAGAGGGGAGCAACATCGAGAAGGAGAAGGTCTTTGGTCTGCTCAGAGGTCTGGCCAGTAAGGACGGCGGCTTGGACGGCGGCACCGTAGGCAACGGCCTCATCGGGGTTGATGGACTTGTTGAGTGGACGGCCACCGAAGTACTCCGAAACGAGAGCCTGGATCTTGGGAATACGAGTGGAACCACCGACAAGGACAATATCATCGACCTTCTCGCGGGCCATCTTGGCATCCTTCAAAACCTTCTCAACGGGCTCGAGAGTAGACTTGAAGAGAGCAGCGTTGATCTCCTCGAAACGAGCGCGAGTGATGTTGGCAGAGAAGTCCTCACCCTATACAAATAAAATTCAGCACTCTGCACTTCATGTACAAAGTAAATGAGGGCCAACCTGATAGAGGGAGTCGACTTCAACGGTGGTCTGGGTGACGCTGGAGAGTGTCCTCTTGGCACGCTCGCAAGCAGACCTAAGACGCCTGAGAGCACGAGCGTCATCGGAGATATCGAGCTTGGTCTTCCTCTTGAACTCGTTCTTGAAGTGCTCAAGGAGGGCGTTGTCAAAGTCCTCACCACCAAGGTGAGTATCACCAGCAGTAGCCTTCACAGCGAAGACACCGCCGCTAATGTTGAGGAGCGAAACATCGAAGGTTCCTCCTCCAAGATCGAAAATAAGGACGTTCTTCTCAGCCTTGGATTGGCGGTCGAGGCCGTAGGCAATGGCAGCAGCAGTAGGCTCGTTGATGATACGGAGAACATCAAGGCCAGCGATAGTGCCAGCATCTTTGGTGGCAAGACGCTGAGAGTCATTGAAGTAGGCAGGAACGCTAAATGAATCAACAATAAATAAGGTTCAACTTGTTCCGATGTCTAGTAGAAGACAAATTTGTACGCACGTGACGACAGCCTTCTTGACGGTCTTGCCAAGCTTAGCCTCGGAGATTTCCTTCATTTTGGTGAGAACCATAGCAGAAATTTCCTGGGGACTGAAGGTCTTCTCATCGCCGAGGTAGTTGACCTTGATCAGAGGTGATCCATCCTTCTCAACAACCTCGAACGGCCAGTGGGACATGTCCTGTAAAACATGTCAGAAAGACGACGCGTCGAAAAAGGACGATCGACCGACCTTCTTCACATCGGGATCGCTGTAAAATAGATAAATTTCTCAATCTCCAAAAATTGGCAGCAAGCGGTATGGTACTCACTCATAGCGACGGCCAATGAGACGCTTGGCGTCGAAGACGGTGTTTTTGGGGTTCATCGCCGCCTGGTTCTTAGCGGCATCACCAATCAAACGCTCCTCAGCAGAGAAAGCGACGTATGATGGGGTTGTACGGTTACCCTCTGCGCAAAGCGGAAAACGTGTTAAGACCATGTAGGAAAATCATTATCACAGAAAAGGGTACGAACGATCGTTGGCAATGATTTCGACACGGTCATTTTGCCAAACACCAACACAGCTGTAATGAACGTCGAACAATAAGATATGTGATCGTTGCTGTTATCTAGAGGGATGACCTACGAGTAGGTGGTGCCGAGATCAATACCGACAGCGCCCTCAAAGACGTCCTCTGCAGACATTTTTTAGTTTTTAAGAGAAGAAGGGGATAAGGGAGTTGGTGGGATAAGGTGAAGATGGATGGAGGGTCGATGGACGAGAAAAAAAATCGATGGGTGAGGTAAGCAACTACTTTGAATTTGGCACAGCCACCGCAACTCCATTTTTCGACTCCATGTCCTCCCAGCACATCCGCCCGTGGCTGGCCGCTGCCGCGCGACGCTCCCGGTGTTCCCTCCTAAAACCACATACCCCGAAGCAGTTGCGTACCCTTACAACAGAGGCACCGCGCCGTCTTGAGACAGCTGAGGACTGGGCCGAACTCACGAAACACAGGGAACAGCTCGGTCTGCTGAGTGCGTCAATGTATCTCCGCGTTCTAGTCACACCTCATACTCACATCTCCCTCAGTCAATCAGCTTTCGCAGTATGGATCAGACCAGATACCCAATACTTCGTACAAGCCGAGCGACTCCCTACATAAACCCCAAGCACAAGGCACACTCTCGGCACTTTTGGCCGCTGGAGCACATTTCGGACATGCATCGACACGAATGAACCCAAACTTCATGCCCTATGCATACGGTACCCGTGCAGGTATCACCATCATCGACCTCGACCAAACCCTCCCTCTCCTCCGTCGTGCTGCCAACCTCGTCCGAGCTGTCGCTAAAAGCCGAGGTTCGATAGTGTTCATCGGAACGCGTCCTGACCTCCAACCCGTGGTCCAAAAAGCTGCTCAGCGCCTTGGAAAACAAGGATACTCAGTTGGTGACCGCTGGCTACCGGGTACTCTGACCAACCGCCGACATTTCTTCGGGAACAGTGTCAACAAGCTCAGAGCAATTCCCGACCTGGCTATTATCCTCAACCCTATGCAGAATATGAACGCTATTCGGGAGTGTGCGGCGGAGCATGTTCCTACCATTGGTATCATTGACTCCAACGTCGACCCACGGATCGTCATGTACCCCGTCCCCGCCAATGATGAGAACACGAGAACAGCAGAGTTGATTGCTGGAGTTCTTAGCATTGCTGGTCGAGAAGGCGTTGCCATTGCTGATGCAGAGGCGGAGAGGTATGCTGAGACTTACACGAAACGTCTACGGCAAAGGCGGGCATCACATGGATTTAGAGATAATTACAGGTATTAGTATCTATATTCTAAGCTACTTGGTTGCGCGATTGATTTTGTTGGATCTGGTACCAATGCTCTGGTAGATAGGATTGGATCAGCTCACTTGAAAGTATTCTTAATATAATATTCATACCTTCTGCTTCCTTCAATGCGCGAACATTGCCACCCAACTTGTTGATCGTCTCAATGTACTCGTCTTCCTCCACACTATCGAAAACGATACCGCCTCCTGCTTGCAAGTATGCAGTACCGTCCTTGAAGACCATGGTACGAATGGCAATACAAGTATCCATTTCATCATCGGCAAAGTCAAAGCGTCCAACAGCCCCAGCATAGACGCCGCGCTTCTCTTGCTCCAAAGAGGAGATGATCTCTATAGCCTTGATCTTGGGGGCACCGGACACTGTCCCAGCAGGGAAGATGGACCTGAAAGCGTCGAATCTAAAGTTCACGAAGAATTAATTTGGCAAAAGGTGGGTATTTAAAATGAGCCATGCCTTGTCTTTCCTTCACGTAGGAGACCAGAAACTTGCGATGTGATGTGAATGACATGGCTGAATTTTTCAAGTTTCATCAGGTGGTCGACCTTGACAGTCTTGGGCTGGCAGACGCGGTTCACATCATTTCGAGCAAGATCCACAAGCATGATGTGTTCCGCCCGATCCTTCTCCGAAGCAAGGAGAATGGCACCCAACTTCTCATCCTCTGGTGTCTGATGTCAGTCCCCTTTCAGGTGAATAGCTATCACATAAAACATACCTTCTGGCGTCTTGCCTCGCTTCGTTGTGCCGGCGATAGCGTGGTTAAAGACGACGTTCTTCTGAACCTTGCACAGTGTTTCCGGACTAGCGCCGGTCACTTGGAAATCGCCAAAGTCAAGGTAAAACATGTATGGTGAAGGGTTAACTTGGCGAAGATGACGATAAGCGTTGAAAGGATGAAGATCGGTTTTCCGGGCTATGCGCTGAGATGGGACGGCCTGGATGATATCGCCGGCAACGATGTGCTCCTTGAGTTTCGTCACAAAGCCTTCATAACCAGCCTTTCCAACATTGGAAACGCCTTCATTTCCAAGTGTGACAGGAGGCTGGTATGGTTCTGGCGTTACTGTGCTAAGAAGAGTCTTGGCCAACCGACGAGCCTTAGCCACTGCAGTTTGGTATATGAAAGGGAGGTTTCCGGGGGGTGAAGTCTTGGGGCTGAAGACGTGAGAGACAACTTTAAGAGTTTGGAAGATGTGGTCATAGATGAGAAGAGTATCAACGAGCATGAAGACAGCTTCAGGGATTCCTAGAGTATCGCGAAGCTCTGCCTTTGTCCGGGGCTCGAAGTGCTGGATGCAGTCGTAGGCGACATAACCTATAGCGCCGCCAGTAAACGTCGGGACTTCGGGTATCTTGACGTATTGGTGTAGGGAGAGCTCCTTCTGCAAAGCAACCATAGGATCGCCGGTGATTTCCTCATTTGGCCCGGTCTTGATGATTTTTAATGGGTCTAAGGCAAGATGTGTTCCAGTGGCAAACGTTTCCAGGGGCTTGTGATGACTCACCAGCACCGATGAAACTATATCGCGCAACGTTCTCTCCCCCGATAACGGACTCGAGAAGAAAACTGTACTTGGAGTCCTTGGCAACCCGTAGGTAGGCCATGACTGGGGTGATCATGTCTGCAGGAAGTTCAACATAGATTGGGACGCAATTTCCCTTCTTTTCATGAACGATTAGCTGTTCGACAGTTTGGTAAGAGGGATATGCGGTGAGTTTCTAAACGCTGCATTAGCAATGGATTGTGGACAGCGAGGAGATAGAATGGTACCTGGGGATCCATCGTCGGTTGTTGGTGTATTCCAGCGGTACAACTGGATCCTTTATAGATAGAAGAGTCGGCCACGTCTATAGACGGAAGGGCATGAACTTAATGAGATGTGGCGGAGTACCCGCGGCCGACAAGTGATCGGAGTTTCGATGGAACACGACCAAAATAGTCACCGGGCTCAGCTTTTTCGCCCACTGCTATAGCATCTCGCACGAATCCCCTTCTCACCTCTTTATACCGCCTACCATTCCCTACCAACCAGGCTAATAACTCGGCCGAGGCGATATCGTCTACTCGCGAAACTCAAGGATCAACCGACGCGAAACCGACCCACTGCCCAGCGCTGTTACCAATCTCCCTGTCTCAATAACTTCTGTATCGCCCCTTAACGCGCCGAGGTACAATCTATCAGCTATCCGTCATGATTACACCCCGGTTCACTTGCTCTCAGACGGAGGCGTCCGTCATCGTTTCTGTATATTGTCCCTCAATTCGCGTATGTTACACAATAACATCTTTCGCGCAAATCTAACGTCCGCACAACCTGTGCCAAAGTAGGCGGCTGATGTCGAAATTCACGTTGACGGAACCCTGGTTTCGCTTCACGTCAACCCATACTTTCTGCGGCTGAATTTCTCCCATCCTCTACTCGAAGATGACGCCTCGTCCGCAAATTATGATCCAAGTTCTGGGTACCTGACAATCACACTTACGAAAGAGAAAAAGGGGCAGGAATTTAAGGACCTGGACCTGCTCACGAAACTGTTAGCCCCTCGCAAAACCAAGACGGAGCCCACAATTGAGGTCCTCTCTTCTCATGATAACGAAGAGGAGCTAGTGTCAAAGGTTGACAAGCTATCTTTGGAACGAAATGAAATACTGGAGGGTGTGTGCACCAATCTCGACATGGTCATATTATTGACGTAGTCATGTCTTAGCGGCGGAAAATGATTGGCAGTTGCCCCAACAACTACCCCGGGACGGTCCTCCACTGGAGACATCTCTCCAGAAGTATTATGGCTTCCTGGACACCCACTCTGGATATTTTAGACATGTCACGCATACTGAAAATGAAATCAACGAGCTTGGAGCCGATGCGGAGACCTGTCCACCTGACGAAAGAAGACGACGGCGAGTTCAGCATGAGAATGAGAGATGGGATGAAGAATACTACATGTAGGGTGCTCCTTTGCGTCACAGCCAATTTGGAACGCTCACCCGCAACGCTTAGGGCCGACTACGCGGACGACGAGTATATCCAAGAACTTATCAAGTGGGTGCACCCCCACATCGCCGCATTGGGAGAAGTCAAGTACACAGAAGGGGAGAACTTGATAATGATGCGCTTACCCCGTAAAGAATGTAAGTTTAGGGTTGTTCTATATACAGTCTCACACCCATAAACTCTAGATCTCACAACCCCGATCCAAACTCACTACCTCTATCTCACCCTCGTCACCCTACTCTTCTCATATGCATATGACTCACGGACAACCCAACACGATCCAACACCGGAAAGCGCCTGGACAATCTGTAGTCTCACACCAGCTTTCTCCGCACTCGATCCGCCTAGCGTAAACTTGCCGCTCGGCTCAACGAGAATCACTGAATCAAACATGTTCTCGCTTGAGGAGATCGCAGCAACAATCATATCCTCATATAGGCGAGCGCTCGCTTTCCCTCTTTACCGTTCCTTTGCCTTGGCCGAAACTTGCCGAAAGGACGTCTCCCTCATTCTTCTGAAAGGAAAAAGAACGGTCGTTCGGAGCCTGTTAGAGATGAAGGACATCTTGGATCATCATGAGGTATATTATGTTTACAGCAAAATTTGGGTTGATGACTTCTGTTCGTGGACTCAAGCGTATGCGAGGTTCGTCCATTCCTCAGCCTCACATGTGGTGGTCCTGCGGCCACTAACGTTTCTTCCTCAGCGATGACACCCTCAAAGAGGTGGGAGAATTGTTGGCAAAGACCAAGGTTGAGAAGGCCGCTATCGGGTGGGACTTGGAGGAATTGGAAGCTGCCACGCGTGAAGCTCTCAATCGGGAAGCTGACAGCGACGACGAATAGTCGTCCCTGTATGTTTTCGTTTTATCAAGGGTGATTGCATGAATTGAGGGTTTGTGCAAGAACTTAACGCGGATGTCTCCTGTTTTACTTCCCTATAATGTAGCCGGGCTGACTTTATTTAGCATTTATCAATATTACCAGGTTTGACTTCATGGTTCTCAGTTCTTCAGGTTGGACCATGGCTGGGAATGTTTTTCTGCCTTGGAGAAGTACCGAGTATTTGCGTGCACGCAACCCAGGTACATCCTGTATCCCATTTGCACTGGTTCAAAACGGGCGTGCAGCATGAATACCATCCGATCTCTGGTTCGCCCAGAGCTCCTATGCATATTCCTGTGTTGGTCGAGCTTATCCTGTGCACGAGTGAAGGAACGCTTAAGAAACCCTATTTCCATGACATTGCGACACACATTGACGACATCCCGTGAAGATATTACATCGTGAATGAATTACCACCGCGTCAACCCAGTACAGTGGTTAAACCCAGCGGACTTCCTGCAACAGGGGCTTGGAACCCATCTGCACATGAAAACCCGAAGAAGTCTTCCTGAACAGCAGCAGGAGACTGGCCTCCGGCCGTCACATCATACGTTCGCGAGCGTAGGCAGTAGCGGCCGTAGTACTCAATCACCTCCCATGAGTGACAATCAAAGCGCTATACATAAACATTTTCGCTCGTTGATGCTCCACGATTCAAAAGATGTGGTGACTACAAGTGATCAATTACTACCTGGATACCAGCCGCATCTGCCTACACCCTTGCAACATGATGCATGGTGCAGGAGTTCTCACCGAATGAGGCAAGTTCCTGCTTCGCTCCATCGGAGCTTCTTCGTCACACCGTGCCCTTCTTCACTTCTTCTGCATTCTACAGTTGCCAATTGTGACCATTCACAGTCTGCATGCTGCATTTGATATGGTTCTGTAACGCCGGTGGATTGAGTTAGAAGCTCACCAGGCTGCTAAGTATGGAGCTGGTCCTTGCGAACCGGAAGTTTTGATGCATATAGTCCATTAATAAGCTACAGGCTGGGAAATTGACTGAGGTGGAAGTGGTAGCTATGCTTACCTCATAAATGCAATGAGCGGTGGATACTTATGAATGTCAGATCGGGGAAGGTGTTATCAATCTCGCAGTAGGTGGGGAGCGGAGGGAGAACTAGCTGTCACGCTTGGGCTGGTGGCAGCAGGTTCATTCGCCGGTTAGGTGTTTATATCACGATTAGCTTACCGCCCTGACATGAGCCCGGAGAAGGCTTGGCGTCTCCGTAATAAGTGGTAAAAAGCTTAAAACACCACGAAGTCAACTAAGCTACTTCCCGTATAGTGCCCCTAGCCAAAACCTTTGTATGTATCTCATGAATTGCCTCTGCCTTATGGAAGCCGCGCGTCAACTTCACGGTGCGTTAATGCTGGAGCGGAGGAACTAGAAGAGGAGTAGGAACATAATAAACTCACCTGGTCTGGCTGTGCCACGACGGGGCGCGGAGAACCGTCGTTGGTTGGTCTTCTATTTTCAGACACAACTTTAGATTGGAGGGCTTTGAACGATAAAGCTTCAAAGCTTCAACCTTGAAGTGTGCTCGGATGCCCCGACTCGTGGAGTCAAGAAAAAAAAATAACGACCATCATCGTGTACAACACGAAAACTGTACTAGCACGATCACCTGCGCATCTCCGGATTCCGTGTGTCCAACACATACATAACTATTGAATTCACCGTTGCGCTGACGCGTTCATCACACAAGGGAGGGTTCATTTTGGGACCCAAACGGCTTCGATAACATACGGTTCTGATGTTATTTTACCGAGTACCAGAATTAAGCTCACTCTTATTAACAGGCCAATTAACTATCAGAACCAGGGTATAGCTCCCACCCCACCCAACGGCTGCAGTAGGACACAGTCAAATGGCATGTTGAAGAAGGACTATCATGTGCACCAAGACAGACGGCCTTCCAGTTCTTGAGCTCGTCCCGAGTGGGAAAAACCGGACTTGTCTGCGATTGGCCAACGATGGTTGTTCAAATCACCAAAAATAGAACTTGCAGTTCAGGTGATGCGCTCGCATGCAATAGAACGCTTTGAAGACCTGAGCCTTGAACAGTGAAAATGCTCAGCAGCTGATGACTCTACTCGGGTGTTATTTGAGCGCTTGCGTGAGTATCGAGGTCGCTCGCGACTGGACAAGCAAGAACAAGAAGGGAAATTTGGATGGTCATGTACGCCCAGAACGCTGTTAGAACCCTCGATTTGCATGTGTTCTTTGCCATCCATGGGAACGAACTCGCAGTTCAGAAAACACATTTAAAAAGCGACGAACATAGCAGAGCTGCAGCAGGCCAGGATGTTTTCGAAAGCCTTCACAACTTTTGTACTCGTAGCTTCGTTGCTCTCCGTGGGCGCCCTCCCTGCACCGACGTCGCCTTGCGCAGACGTACACATCATCGCAGCCAGAGCTTCCACCGAGCCGCCTGGTGCAGGTATTATCGGTGCCCTGGTCCAACAAGTTCAGCGACAGAGTCGTCAGACTGTCTCGACGGAATCAGTCAACTATCCTGCAACTTTGACCAATTACGCGACCAGTTCCGCGCAAGGGACTTCGGCAACGAAGACGATGTTGACTAACCAAGCCAATGCATGCCCGGACCAGAAGATTGTTCTAGTGGGATATTCCCAGGTAAAACTATTCTCGTCGTGTCATGATCCG
Source organism: Podaxis pistillaris (assembly GCA_018524465.1). NCBI lineage: Eukaryota > Fungi > Basidiomycota > Agaricomycetes > Agaricales > Agaricaceae > Podaxis > Podaxis pistillaris. The sequence continues at coordinate 12,214 of JAEUWN010000613.1, read as the reverse complement.
TAAACTGAACAAGTCGGTCCTCCCAATATTAGGGCGCCCACATCATTGGTGATGCCGTGGCAGGAGGTGGGGGTGCCGTTGGACTGGGGCCTGCAACCCCTCCTGTGAGCGCTAGCATTGCAAACCGCGGTAAGTTTTCATCCCAACGAGGAATGTCAACGGGATTGAGGAATGTCTGACATCCGGTTTGATAGTGACCGCCATTGTCCAAATGGGTGATCCTCGCCACGTTCCCTTCCAGTCATTTGATAGAGGAACATCCTTGAGGAATGGTCTTTTCCCCCGTCTTGTGACCCAGCAATACAGTTCCACACTTCAGCCCCGCATTCAATCGTTTTGCGACTTCAATGACCCCTTCTGCGACTCTGGTCTCGACACGATTGTCCACTTGACATACCTTGATAGGTATCAAGACGATGCAGCACAGTTCATCCTCCAGCAGATCGGAGGGTAGGCACCACATGCTGGTGTACACGAGAGAAAGTTCTTCCCAGCAAAAACTATTGTTGTACCAACAGTTATCGCGGAATTGCAATGTGACGTGTAAAGAGCTGCCCATTCAAAGGAGTTGACCTGAGAAGGATCTTGAACATATGTCATTGTAACCGAGAACCCGTTCCCAACCTTGTGAAGGGAATTCACGCCTAAAATGGCCCAACGAGCGAACCTTTCCATCGTCGCCTTCCACCAGTCCGAGACTCGACACGTAGTAATCTGGCCGAAATTTTATCAGGGAGTGGAACGCATTCCAGGATTGTGGCGTCCGAAACGGGGGATGACGGCGCTCAAAGACAAACTTTCGGGGATGCAAGGCAGCTGATATGCTTGATGCCATGTCGTTTCGATACACCTGAACGAGGCGTATGAGCAGTGCCCAGACGGATTGGGAGCTAGAGGCTCCTTGAGAAGTCTTTTTTACATTGTCGTGTCCGCCAAGCATTCACTCCACAAGGGTCCTCGATATCATTGTTTGCCTTGCAGGGTTGCATAGAAAATCGACCAGGGCTGTCAAGCATGGGACAACGACGGGGAGTCGTTACCAGTATGTTCTCATCGGCGACGTTGAGCCCAATTTAGCCTCCTGGAAAACAAGGCGCGATTTCCTAGTTGGTGCTGATACGGGGGCGAACTGGGGCGAAGCAGTCCGAGAATGTAATGAGATAAAATCACATACCAGGATCACATGCTTTTCAGTGATCAGACACATCAATCTCCGACACTTCTTTCCAGCTGACATCACTCACAAAGGACCCTCTGCATTGCGATTGCCGAGAGGACGCTTGGTAATCTTTGGTAATTCTTTTGACGATGGCCTAGACCCCGAGAGCGTCACGAAACCCCGTTATTTCACTCGTCCATGTGCACTCCGAAAATACCGTAACAAAAGAAGGTCAAGCTAGGCAGCCTCGAGGTTTGTTAACTGCGGTTGCATTGCCGTGGATTTGGGATCAGCGGCTACCACCGTTAAAGCGCCGGGGGTCTGGGAAACGGCCTGGAAAGGACAAAAAAGGCGATGGGTCAATTTTTTGGACATTCGAGGAAGGCATGCGATGAAATCGGTGAGTTCTCTAGAAACGGGAATTCTTGCAAGAAACGCATAGATCTTGTTGTGGCGATCACTCCTATTGATAAAACATTTTCGGTGCGTTTTCAGAATTTCTCTTCTCTATCTCCATTACCCTCTGATGCAATTGCCGGGCCGGATGGTTCCGGGGCCTCCAGAAATAAATAGCCTCTTGTATCTCTCCATCCCATTCCTTCGCTTGGGGTGCTTCTGCTGTTGATACTTACCAGCAACGAGTGTGACGGTATGAACTAAGTTGCAAACAGCACGGAGATGGCGTGCTCATCAATTACTGCTTCTCGGATTCTTAGAATCCTCTAGCTTCTGTTTTTTTTTTCTACCCGTAATGAAACTGAATGGAATGCACCCTATTTCATGTGCGCGAGCATGCACCCAGCGTCTGAACGGCGGAATGCGCCGCAAGCTACCAGTCATCCCCGCAAGGGCAGTCGGGATGCCTTCGGCAAGTTCACAGGTGTCACACCCCGGCCGTAGTCCGTAATCTACATCAACGAGTCTCTTGCGGAGTTGGCGGGAACAACTGTGGTTTTGACGTGGGCGTCCCACCACTCAGTCCAAGTCGGAAGATTGACTTACCGAGCTTCCACATTCACGTACACGCCATCATGAATGCATTCAAATAGCGGGACGAAATCGTCCTACGGGGTTTAATAACTACAATATCCGCGAAACTGCACTGGGAATAGATATGCGACCCTCAATAGAGTGGATATGGCTGTACGTTTTCAGTGAGATTCTGGATGTGGAGTAATTCTGTTTTAATTCATTTCTCACTGAAAACTCACTGAAAACAGGGTTGCATATACAACTCTAATCCAACAGTCATTAGGCCAGTCGTTAGTTTAGTACATACGCCGCCAAGCCTATGTATCTGTTGTCCTAATAAAGATTCAGGCCGATGGAGCTAGCGCACACACGCCACACTACACGGCGTCGTGGCTTGCGGCGGGGCCCATTTAGTTGAAATACCCGTAATCGATTAATCCACCATTACCCTCACGAACCGAGTACATACCGAGTTTCGAGAGGTGCTAACTTGAGGTCCATTAAGAACATGCCAATGAAACGCCGAAGTTTCATCGCGATCATCTAGTAGGACTTTGCTCCTTTATGAAGCCCATGGATACAGGGGTGCTGAAGCACCCGCAAGGCGGATTATCACCCTGAAAGACGTGAGTGAACATGCAACTGCGGGTAAGCTTCTAAAGCTTACCGAGCCATCGACCAGGGAAATCGTTCCACAACATACTATATCGACTGCTGACTGCGCACCTCGGAGACCTCACATTTTGACCTTCCGCCGTGCCTACGCCTAGGAGACAGAACCTCATTTCCGATACTATCAAGCCGTCCAACACGCAGCACGCGAACTGCCACAAAAACCCGAAGACTCGCGAATATCGAGTCTCCAACATGTTGGTAGGGTGGCCGGAAGGGGGTCAACTGAGATGTCATATGGGAGGGCCCCCCATCGGCTGCGCGACGATCGGGGGTTTGGGCCCGGCACCGAAAACTTGGCCGAGCCTCGGAGAGAAATGGTTATCAGTCGAATACGGCAGGAGCATATGCACAATGGATGGCTTAACCAACTGGCCATTCATAGATCCGTCCTTCGATCACTTGTCCTCCTGCACAGTCTCCAATATATTGATCGGCTTTGTGAATGAAAAACTTGTGCGCCACACGACACTGTCGAAAACGCACTTGAGAGGAAGCATGATTCTCGGAGTATATATATATATGACCTCCTTCACGCGCGTGTGACCGACTGCCACTCGTTTGTTTGATGATCAATCACGAAGTGGACCGCGAGAACAAGAGATATTTCGTGCATAAGTTAAGTGTGCAACGGTCAAAGTAATATTCAGGATTATGACGGATCAGTATTCTTTCGATCCATAGATAACCAGAATATATATGATACAAGATCTAAACGCAATTAAACCTAGTCTAGGTGTGCTGGGAAAGCAACCGGATACTCCGAAGCTGATCCTCCAGTGCGTTCAACCGAGAGGGGCAGAGGTCTTGGATGGGGGTTGCTGAACGGCATGTTGGCCTTCTGGAACGACATCATAACCGCTCTGACCGAGGTCTGCGGGCAGGGCGGCGGTTTCGTCAAGGGATGGCCTCAACAAACCCTGAGATTCTTCCAAATCCCTTTCTTGCTCCACAGGCTCCGGACCAGGCTTGGGAAGGCAAGGCGGCACCGACACCAAGTTATTGAAAAGGAACTGTAAAAACGGGAAAATAAATATCCGGAAGCCGTCACGAGAAGTGATCAATAATCACCGTGCCATAACTGAGAATTGATATCATATGGGTCAGCGAGACAATTGTGTCAACGGAAATATCACTTACACAAGCAACGAGAAACCGAGGACTTGTAAGAATGAAATGGGGATCAAAAACTTCTCCCATCCCAGACCCAAACTGATGATCCAGATGGCGAGGGTCCTGCAGGTGTCTGTCAAGGAACGAGCGGTCGCGCTCACATGACGAGTGACACTCAGTCCGAAGAAGTTAAAAAGCGAGATACTGATTGCAATTGCAATGCCCGACCAAAAGACGGTGGGAGTGTCAATAAATTGGCGCCAGCCACGTGGAAGGTCAAAGAAAGGCGAACTCGCAGCGACAGAGGGGATTGAGAGTATGGGGAACATCAATAAAATCGAAATGGTACCGAATAATCCTTCGTATCCCACAGCGACGAGCGGACTGACGGAATAACGACCTAGGGTTGTTATGATGTCAGACCCGGAAGTCTACCATGACAAAATCACATTACCCATGATCTTTTCTGTAAAAATAACAGTGAGATCCCGAATCTATCTAAGACGGGATAAACATACCCTCAACGACGAATTGGGTAGCGGTGCTAAGAAAGGACTTCGGTTTCAGCAAGCGTTTCACAAAACGGGGTTAGAGTGAACCGTACAAGACTTGGGCAAACAGAATGAAGAAAACACCTAGCGCATTAACATATCAGCCGTCGGCAGTGCAAAGATAAGCATATGGACTGACCAACAAGGACTTTGCCGACTTCAGCTTCCTCAGCCTCTTGTACCGTAGCATACGTTGGCTTAATCCCAAAGAGGCTCTCCTTGATGACGTCTTTGACAAGAGAACCACTGTATCCTACTAGGGCAACGCCTGCCATTACGATAATGAGGGAGATCCATCTGATTGAAGTTTGGGCAAGCGCAAATATAGCAAAGTAAGGTGGACAACTGACTGATAAAGCCAGAGGCGGCGTCGGAGGAAAAGAACGCTGAAGATTCCGACGAAGAGTACAAGAGCCCCGCGAGTCATCTGGTAGATGGAGACAGGCGTGTAGAGCAAGCCAACGTTCATCAACTACGTGAGAAGTGGGTTAGACAGGTCTTTAATTATTCCAGTCACAACGGGCTTACGGTGGTACCAGTAAGATCGCAAGCAGCGGGGATCCATAGCAAGAGAACCTTCCAGCCCTCGAGGGCGGAATGCTTGGAGCTCTTGGATACGAGTGGTTCTTCCTCATTAAGTTGGACTGAGGGTTTGTACTTGAGGTTGAGCCACGCATAGATGACGGGCAAGAAACCTGGAGACAAAGAAAAAGAATGCGATAAGATGGGGATACTATTATAGGAGACTTGTGACTGACAGAGCATCTCTCCGACTAGGACGGTAGGTAAGGACATGGTTCATTGTTGGCTGAGAGGAGACATACGGAACATCTGGAGCGTTTGCCAGACTGGCTGCTCATAGAAAACATGGCGCGTTGGATCTGGGTCGCTGCAGTTCTCCACACATTGCATATCCTGTATGAAATATGGAGTTGGCCGCAGCGAGGGGTGGTCAGAGTTGAACGGACCTGCCACTTGCTCCAGAGCGAGTTGCTGGATCCCTGTTTTTGGAATTAGTGTATATTTTGTCGGCATGTATGGCATTACACACAGTCATAATCATTCCTGCAAGCAGGAACGGGATGTAGAACGAGGAGGGCATTGTGGAGGGTGGTGTCGAAGAGCCAGCAGAAGCGGCGAGTGTGTCGACTCGGGGGAAACGTGACCGTGACCGGCATGTAGGGGAGGATAACGGGAGCCGGGCGGGCGGGAGTGGTGGGGGGAATATATTTAGGTGGAATATATCTGAGATCTGTGACGATCGACGATTGTGAATCTGTGACATGTTGGACAGTTCTCCGGATGCAGAGAAGCTAGCGTCGACAGATCTCAGTGTGCTTCTTCTAGTCCAACGCTTTTTATCCCTCATGCACCACATCTCTTCCTGCTTCCCAACCTTTCCCATCCTCCCTCTCTCTCACTCTGGACAATGGTCCATCTCGTCCTTTCCTCCACAAAGGGTATGCTCGCCGTCTGTCTCGTTCCTTCCAACGTTCTCATACCCAACTCCTAGGTAACCAAGGCCTGCGCTTCTTCCCGTATTCTGGATATCTTGGCCTGACGCCCATTCGCGTGGAAGGAGGTGTGTGCTTGTACCATCCACAGCTGCCCGATCTAACCTTCCTCTACCCAGTTGTGCGCACAAAGCTTGATGCAGACTTCCGAACACTTCAGGCCACCAGCCTAACAATTTCTATTCGTTGCTACGAGTCTCGCGTCGGGCGTGTTAACACTCTGCGGTCGAATGTTCTTGTCGATCACACACAGGTCTTGTGGTCGAAATCAAACGATGTCGAATACGAGCCCATTGGTAACCTCGACTATCCCTTCCGCCTCACCTTGCCCAGCAAGATAGGAGGATTCTCAACAGCAGTATTCGTAGACTATCGGTGTACGTGGAGAATCGAAGCAGGCGTGTGCTCATTTCGAACTTCTGCGGGATTTCATGCTGACCCCCCTTGCTAACCTTCCCAGTCCTCAATCACATCCATATACCCGGCGTTGGTTGCCGTCAGGTCAAACATTTTGAACTCCCGCTAACACGATACGACCTACCGACACAAATACCGCTGCCCTCGCTCCCCGATCCCTTCCTCAGCCAAGTCACCTGTAAACCTCGTGCTCCTCGGATACGGTATAGCATTGATACTCCCGCCAACGCAATTGGACCAAATGACCTAGTGTCCATTCCCATACATTTGCAGCCGGTTGATCTGACAGTATCCATCCGCAGCGCCAGCGTCATTGTTGAACGCCGCATCCAGCTTCTCGATAACTCCAGTGCTCTTCCGTCTCAACCATCTCCCACATCATCTTCCATCATTCCCTCGCGTTCGTCATCGCCTACACAGACCGAATTCCTTGCATCCGCTTCCTCAACATCTGTCTTCTCTAATGCACAAACAGCGCCTCATATAGACACACTACACGCTAATCCTGAAGGGTTCGTTTCTACATCATCACTATCCTCTTCCAATCCTACCATCACACCACACGCTATCTTCCCATCAGCAACGTCCCTTGCCAGTTCTACCCGTCCTCTTCTTTCACCCACAACTCCCCCACCTCCGACAAACGTGCCTCCTCCCGTACAAACAAAACTCATAGTAAACACCATCGTTGGAACCGAGACGTCGGGCCGCTTCACTCGAGATGCAAATGGTGTCTGGAATAAAACAATGACATTGCAATGGCCAGCGGCTAAGTCGCATAGTCGATGGACGGTTGGGGAAACCATTCAGTCCGACCTTGTGTCAGTGCGATATTTTGTGCGTGTCAAGGTATGGTATTCTATTTTTGTGCAGATTGCTTCGATTCTCATCACCCCAACGCAGATTATTGCTCAGTCTCCATCTGGTAGTGATACCCTAGAGTTGAACGAGAAGGAGATATTTGTTGTATCTACGAACAACGCGGAACGTCAACTAGCAATCACGAAGTATAACGAGATGCTAGATTCGGCGCATCAAGAGTACCGTTCCAAGTCCAAGTCGCCACGACGGACGCGAGCAGACCGCGAAGAACTTCCACCATCACCGCTTCCACCTGTTTCCTCAACGGCGAAGGCAGGCGTAGCTCACATGCCCGGCCCAACCTCCAAAACTCGACCCATTACCTCCAGACGACCCCACACAAGTGCCGGGCCGCGAGATAAACCCCCCACCAGCAGCAGACTGGAGACAAATTCTTTCGGAGGGCGGACACGTGATGACTATGTAGAGGTTGCGCCTCGTGGAGATGTGTACAAAAAGCGTAGGTCGTCTAGGCTTGAGGGGGCGACCACCGGGAGAACAAGATCTGATAGCAGCCAGGCCGAGACGAAACGCAGTGGAAAGGGTTACTTTTTCTCTTCTTCTGCTCCAAAGATGGGTTCTGTTCCCAGTGGAAGCAGCACGAGCACCACTGCAAGCTCATCAAGTATATCAAGTAGCAGTCACGGCGAATCGGAGTCCGATCAAGTGCGAGAGTGGGAGGCGGAATTGGCAAAGATTGAAATGAAGAGTCGGAGATCCAGCGACCTCCTAGGCTTTGCCAAGTTCCTCAGGAAGCGACCATCCACCGCTATGACTGCGCCACGGGTAGTGCTACCTGGTTGTGATGCCTCCTAGAGTGGAGTTAACTAGCTTCGTTCTTCCATGATTCGGGTTAGCATCATTTGGACGATTGCCTTTCGTTACGCAGTTTACGCTCGTGTCCTTGCATTTGTATTTATTGCTGTCGCGCACTTTGTTGTTGCCATACCTGCATCATACCTCATTTTTCTCCATAGCCTTTACTATACACGCAGTGCACTGCTGAGATCCTTGTAACGTGACGTGTGACGTTAACATACCAGTCCAAGAGGTCAGACAGAGTTAGGTAACGTTCGGGAATCTCTTGCCTCCTTCTCTCTGCCTCCTTCCCGCTAGAACACCATTCCTCGCATGCAGCAATTTCCTTGGTTTAGATTCACCATCTTCGCCTCTGGCCGTGCGTATCATTTTGATTCACCGCGTGCTGGTTTATTCCGGACTCACACAAACTTCTCTTCTCGCTCAAAACGCGCCCAATCCAAATGGCACAATTATGATGTCTGCTCTGACCGACATCCTACTGGATGTGTGGTGTACATTATGAAATGCGCTGGAAATATGACAATCTGACCTGCTCGCATGATGAATCCAATGATGGCCGCAACTTCTCCTATCCTCATGTGACGGAACTTTGGTTTCACGATCCCCCTTTCGCCCGCCCTTGTACCCTCAAACGAAAACACAAACCCACGCACTTGCATGCCACACACTCACGATCCTCGGCGAATTACTCAATGCCTTGCTAATACCTTGATCAACCACGCGTGACATGTTCTCATTGGCACACTCGTTTGCTCATGCCCCCCACCAATCTCTGTTGTATGAAATCTGGTGGCTCTCCCGTGATGCCGGTCGCTTGAATGTTGTGTGCGCTTCTAAAGTCATGGCTATAGGTTATGTGGCTATGAAAGGTTAGTTTTAGCCCTAAGGTTCTGGGGAACATATCCATAGATATATCACTCACCTCACTTTTTCGGCCCTTCTTCCTTCTTTGAACGGATTTGGTGTTTGTGCTTTAACTACAACTCCATTCCACCGGTTACTTTGACCCACGTTTGCACATGTCTCGCATCCCGATGTGACACCGACATTCACGGTGTTGTGTAAATCATTGACATGTTGTTTTGCCACACATTCGGGGATTTTCGCATGCTGTTCATTCTGATAACATTAAATGTACTACAACAGCCACGACGCCAACAGAAGAACAGCTCTATAGGGTGAGTCCGTAATGCCGAAATCGTGCTTCCAGATTTCTCTTTTTTCTGTTATCGATGCTTCTTTGCCTTCTCCCTCTTTTCGGCATTTTGAACGGCGATGCTTCTTCCTCGAACGCCCGCTGTTAACTATAGTCATCCCATTGCTGTTCGACCTCCTCGGGGGCAATGCACTCGGCCGCACGGTCATCCTGTCGCGTTGTTGTTTTGGTCCACAATCTGTGTCATTTGGTCTTGAGAGTTGCTGCGGCGACTTCTTATCATATGTGTTCGTCTGATTCCTTACTGGCACTCACCACGATCAACTTCTCTTTCTCCCGACTCGCCTTGTTCTCTACCTTCTTTCCGGGAAAATTCCGTTGCTTCCAAAAATATCCTTTGCTTAAATGTTCTGGCCGCCTATTCCGCCAATTACGATGGCTACCTTTTCCGGAAGCGCCTCTTTTACTTCCTTCCTTGTTGCTTTCATGTTCGGTGATACAGCGATTTGAAACCCACTGACTAATTGCATCGCTTCTGAATTCATAGGAGATGTCACCCGATCTGAGGCGTAAAGTGGATGCCACCCGAGCTGCCCGATTGGCAAGAGAAGCAGAGACGAAGAAACAGGTAGCTGCCCAGGTTCGTCATTTCGAAGCAAATAACCTTTGTCGTATATCCTTTATTCTGGTTCTATTCTCGCTACCCCACCTCTGCTTGGATTCGAATTCTTTCTGACCAGCTCCGGCCGGTGGTTTCTTGCTGTGCTTTGCTTCGCTTCCTGCGCCAACAGACTTTTCTTTTATGTTCGGTGTATCGGGTCACCGGGAGTTGATCTCTCCCGTCTGATTGCCGAACGGCCACGTCCCCCTCCCTTGTTCTCTACGAGGATGAAAGGGTGAAAGTATTGCAGTCCCACTGCTCCTCGGTCACCGCACGTTTGATAACTTCTTGCAATGACCTTGGTGACTTCGATGCTATGTTTCTGTACTCTCTCCTCTGTGACGCTGTCTGCTACTCCTTGTCTCATTGGCCATTTATAATCTTGACATTTCATGAAAGACATCTGTATTAGCGTACTCACATCTCGTCACCCTCTTGACAGGAAGCAAGCGGTGCTAATCCAGAGGCCTCGAAACCCATCTGGGCCGATCCACCGCAAGGCTCACACAGCTCGGCACGGTAGTCCAACGAGTGCAAAGTTGGAGAACATCAATTGTATATTATTCCCGGACCAGATGTTCATCCATATCCATCGGGCGTTGTGTATTTCCACCCCACGGAGGACCTACTAATTTGACTTTCAGTCACTTCCCTGCCCAGTTTAACGGCTCGGTGTAGACGATTGCCCGGGTCCTATGTGTACCGCGCTATTGCCTTAATTCCTGACTTTCCGCTAATGTAATGTTACCTCACCGTCTGTCCAACTGATTTCCAATTTCTTCATTGCTGCATTGAACCACCAAGACTAGGCCGTCAGGCTCTCTTCAATGGTTCAACCGACTATGACTGTGAGCCTCTCCGAAGCTGGATTTATATATACTCAACAAAAGTGAGACGTCAACCATCTATCTACCTGTCTATCCTCTTGTGATGATCTTAATTTGATGCCAATACGGTTTGACTGCGCAGTCAATCATTGGACCAAGCAGCCTTGCTGTTGTGGCCATAAGCATTGCGAACAAGTTGGGCGCTGCCATCGTGCGATGCCACGAGGGCTTCTGTTGACGTTGAACCGATTTCGGTTTCAAGGGCGACAGCGATTTTTTTTAGCCGTTTGGCGCTATATGATTCAATATGGTAGATATCTCTAGGTTACGGTGGGGAATCCAAGGCAAGTCGGCAGCCGGTGACACTAACCAAACCATAAGGAAGCCTCGTGTATGAGAGGGTTGGAGCTCGTGTGACTAGTGGTCTCGACTATCCGGTTCATTTAGCCTGATGCACACCAAAACGGTCACGTTCAACAACTTCCAGCAAGCAGGTTCCTCCAGACTTTCATTGTCGTTCTCCGCAGGAAGATAAGAACATTTACTACCGGCGGTAGTTCGAGAAAACAAAGGTCACGGCCCGCGTGCTCCACGATATACCCGAATAGGTTAGTGCAAGAACGATGTATCACTGGCGCATATTGTCACTTACTCGTGATCTTCTCCGAAGCATAGTCTAAGAGACGGGGAGGCGTTGAGGCAGTGGGCTGTTAGCGTCGTGTTATGCTCATTTGCTGCTAAGAATCTTCCGTGCCGAAGACTCGGACTTGATGTACTCTGGCGAGGTGGAGGTTCTTAGGGTTCTAGTACCACCGGGGGAATTATCGCTATCTCGCTATCGCGACAATGCTACTAACGATCATGACTCAAGGTGGACTACGAAAGAGACGCCACTGCCGGTTGATCGAGTCGTTTCCGGGACTAGGTAAACTGTATTTAGGTATCTCTTGGCAATAACGAATTCGCCTGCTTCGAGCCCATACTGATAAAACTAAATCCGTTCTCGTTTGTTTCTGCCGTTCTGCTAATTCTGAGGCTCCATCTGCGGCGTGTAGCCAAGACCACGAAAAAGGTCCAGATAAGTCTGTTCTATTATGGTTCTAAACTTGTCAGCATTTGGACAAGTCCGTTGTTACGAAAGCACGAAACCTTGGGCCTCAGGTCTCCTCGTGCACACTCAACAAGCACCAAAGCTCCGAGTCCAGAATGGACGGCCCTCGGAGCTCGGCTCGGAGCCTCCGAATCCGACTAGGTGTATTTGTGATCTTTTTCTCCTTTCCCTTAGCACCGGTCACAGTAACAGCCTTGATCAATACCTATATGCGACAGACAGATGCGTGTATGTGTGTACGTGTGTGTTATTTTTAGCTCTCCGAACAAGCTCGCATCAATGTGCACGGGTCAGGCTCCTTCCCAGCCCCCCGCGCGCTCGGCCGGCCCTGTGGGCCGGACAAATAGAGGCAAGCATGAGACAAATAAACAAACCTTT
>JAEUWN010000614.1:0-28707 GCA_018524465.1 Podaxis pistillaris | reverse complement strand
CAGACGCGTTAAGCGCCTGGGGGATGGTGGTGGGAAGAGATCAAGAGCCGTGTGGCGTGACGTGTTGCCTCCGTTCTCGTAGAGCATACATACCTGCTGGCGACATCTACACCAACTCAGCTTAATAAAATAAGGACCCACCTGCTCCCGTGCAAATACCACGGACTTCAGCACCCGAACACTGTTCCACCTTCTCCAGCAATGTGCGAAGGTTGATCCGTGTTGCAGTGACACCTATTGCTGCATATTAACATATAGTCATCGTCTTCCGAAGGAACCAGCTCACCTTTCAAGAGTGAATATGAGGGGCTTGATACACGCGCCCCGGGGCCTGAGGGAGGGAACTCAATCTTACGGTCAATACAACTAGGTCATAGAAATGCCAAATCAAGGATATTTGTTGCATGAGCGTCAAGGAGGGCGTTCAGCAAAGGAAGATGGGATGACATACCAATACGGTTTGTGGCCATGATAACCTTGATGTTCTTCGGTGGCTCGAAACCATCAAGCCGGTTCAAGAGCTCCAGCATTGTTCACGGCACCTCGAAGTGCACCTCTGCCACCTCCACTCTCTCCACGTGAACTTCCAATCAAACTGATTTCGTCCATGAAAAATGATACTCGGTGCGTGTTCTCGTGTCATAACGCGGAGCTCTCGAACCATACGACTTCCATCGCCGTTGTACTTCTGTGCGAGCTCACTTTCGCTGACACGGATGAACTGAGTCGACCTTGTTTGGCAGGATTTTGTGGATTGTATACGAGTCCGAACGAAACGCGACTCGTCGCCTGGGTTTCAGGGCGTTGCCCCGATGTCCGAGTCAACGTCCACAACTAGAAAAGGCAGTCAAATCGCTAGCCATGCAACTTCCGGTAAAAGTCGATTAGTCGAAAATACGCACTATATTTGCCCTCAGGCTGCACCTTCACGAGCACCTTGTTCCTCCGCATCACTCTCACAATCTCTCCAACATAATTTCCAGGTCCTTGCAGTATTTATAGTTCCTCTCTCAAGAGCCTCACTGTCGCTAGGTGGGAGGGTAAGTTCTAATGGTCCACGCATCGGAAGGATGAAAAATATACCCCGAGCATTCAGTGCATTCCGCTGCGCGGCCAAGCGCCGCAAATTCTGCGTTTTCCGGTTTATGAAGAGCTCTGTAGATTCTATTTTCACCTGGTAGTACCGCGTGACACCGGCAGGTGCAATGGGAGCTTTCACTGCAACGGTGGCCATAGGTGTAGATATAGGGATGGTGTAAATTAGATTTCCATTAGCATTGTGTGTGATGTGACCAGGGCGTGGCAAATGATCAAAGTGCTCACTCCAAGTACATAAGTGCCCTCCGCGACGACTAAAATTTAGGTTGACGTTGATGGCCCGTATATACTTCGTACTACATTGGAAGAGATAAAAAGAACTGAAGAGGAGGGAATATGACACAAGGCAGGAGTAGATAAAGCATCGAAGTACATAGGTGAAATGTCTATGCTGCGGAAGCTACGTTCAGAATCATTATAAGGCCAGAACCATATCCAAAACAGGCTCTGTCACCAGAAAATGCACACGATACAGCATTGCGATAAGGAGCTGGGATCCAGCAATGGCAGTGTGAATTGACCACCCAGTGGCGATCATCAGATAGAGAAACGGATATGGGACAGGGCTGGAGAAGTGGCTCAACGCTGGACGAGCCACTAGCCGGAACGAGGGGAACTTTTGGGGCCAAGTTCCAAATTTTAACGATGCCAGCTTGTGATGTGATAACACGTTTATCATCAGGCGAAAAAGCAACAGATGTCACCGGGCCCTCAGTGTGGTTTTCGAATTTGGCTTCCAACTCGCCTGTCCTCACATTCCAAATCCTCACCGTCCGATCACCCGATCCGGAGACAACTCGCGCGTCGTCATGCGAAAAAGCAGCAGATGTCACCCAATCCGTGTGGCCCTCGAATGTGGCTTCCAATTCGCCTGTCCTCGCATTCCAAATCCTCACCGTCTGATCATCCGATCCGGAGACAACTCGCGTGTCATCATGCGAAAAAGCAACAGATGCCACCGAATCCGTGTGGCCCTCGAATTTGGCTTCCAACACGCCTGTCCTCGCATTCCAAATCCTCACCGTCTGATCATCCGACCCGGAGACAACTCGCGTGTCGTCATGCGAAAAAGCAACAGATGTCACCAAATGCGTGTGGCCCTCGAATTTGGCTTCCAACACACCTGTCCTCACATTCCAAATCCTCACCGTCCGATCACCCGATCCGGAGACAATTCGCGTGTCGTCATGCGAAAAGGCAACAGATGTCACCGAATACGTGTGGCCCTCGAACTTGGCTTCCGACTCGCCTGTCCTCACGTTCCAAATCCTCACCGTCCCATCATTCGATCCAGAGACAATTCGCGTGTCGTCATGCGAAAAAGCAACAGATGTCACCGAATACATGTGGCCCTCGAATTTGGCTTCCAACACGCCTGTCCTTGCATTCCAAATCCTCACCATCCGATCACCCGATCCGGAGACAATTCGTGTGTCGTTATGCGAAAAAGCAACAGATGTCACCAAATGCGTGTGGCCCTCGAATTTGGCTTCCAGCGCGCCTGTCCTCGCATTCCAAATCCTCACCGTCCGATCATGCGATCCGGAGACAACTCGCATGTCGTCACGCGAAAAAGCAACAGATGCCACCCAATCCGTGTGGCCCTCGAGTTTGGCTTCCAACTCGCCTGTCCTCGCATTCCAAACCCTCACCGTCCGATCAGACGATCCAGAGACAACTCGTGTGTCGTCATGCGAAAAAGCAACAGATGTCACCTAATCTGTGTGGCCCTTGAATTTGGCTTCCAACTCGCCTGTCCTCGCATTCCAAATCCTCACCGTCCGATCATGCGATCCAGAGACAACTAGCGTATCATCATGCGAAAAAGCAACAGATGTCACCCAATCCGTGTGACCCTCGAGTTTGGCTTCCAGCTCGCCTGTCCTCGCATCCCAAATCCTCACTGTCCGATCATGCGATCCGGAGACAACTCGCGTGTCGTCATGCGAAAAAGCAACAGATGTCACCCAATCCGTGTGACCCTCGAGTTTGGCTTCCAACTCGCCTGTCCTCGCATTCCAAATCCTCACCGTCCCATCATCCCATCCGGAGACAACTTGACTACCGTCATTGAAGAAGGCAACAGAACGGGCTGCCGAGTTTCCACCGATGCAGAGCTCCATCGGTCCCCATGAATCAGGTAGACCCAGTATGACTTTCAGTCCGTGTTTCGCCTGTGCACCATAGATTTGACGCATCAACGACTTTTTGGGAATCCACGTGAACGCGGACTGGTAAACCTCGAAGCAATTCTGCTGAATGCACCCGAAACTCATCCGCAGAAAATGGCAGGCGTCATCAATGAGCAATCGTAGACGTTCAGTATCTGCAGTTTGGATGCACTGCCACAATATCAGCACAAGAACTTCCCTTCCTCATCCCCAAGACTTACAGAGAGAGCTGCACTCGTACTGAGAAGCGAGTAGATTCCTGTTCTCAGTTCACTGACTACGCTCAAACACTCCATCCAATGTAAGAGGTGGGCTTCCAGGAAGTCGCGCAGAGCAGCAATAAGGGATGCGACAAGTGGCTGACTCGAATCCCGGACCTCGCTAAAATGCACGGCCCAGTACAAGCATGCGTATTTGAGAGCCTCAGGAACTTTGCTGGCGTTCTCTGGCGGGTTGGTTCTGTCCATATGCGAGACGGTCAACTCTTCGGGGGTGTCACAAAGGTTATACCTGAGCGACGCGTTCATCAGCTCCAGGCACTTGAGCGCAAGCTCTGCATGACCGTCGACGGGAACGAGCGGTGTGAATGGGGAAAAACAGTTTGGCGGACAGCGTTTGGGGTCTGTGAGAAATTCTGGAAAGGATGTATGAAATGGGGTAACCGGGGCATTTTCCTCGGTGGGAATGTGAATGACGGAGTTGAGCGGTGACAAGTACTTCTCTGGCTCCAGTATATTGCTCAGTGTGGAAAGGGCGTTGATTGATAACGGACGTCGGAGAAATACAACGAACGAGAGGAGGATCTTCATATGAGGCAATACTCTTTCTTCCTGATCATTAGAGACTTGCTTGAGAATGCCTCCGTAGAGCTTGTCGATGGTCGAGGTTTGTTGGTGGCTCCATGCGCGTTCCGCCAAGAACGTGAGGCGCTCTTTGTAAAGGCTCTTGCCGTCTTGAATGTAGCGCCGTGCCGTGGATGCGTAGATAAAGAATTTCCCAGAGTCTTTGACAATTTGGGACAGTTCGCTGTCTGGCGGCCACCCATCATCCTTATTCCGGCCATAGTCCTTCTTGATCTCGGCAAGCGATACCTCCAAATACATTCGAACGTCCTTCTCCACTATATCCTTCTCGATCTCGTGAAGTAGGAAAACGTCGTGAGAACCCTGCGACGATTCGAAAGCGGAAGTAATGATATAGTCGGCTCTGCTAATAAGAAGGAACTTGAGGGGAAGGCTCGGTGCGGAATCAAGAATGAGCTTGATAAGGCGGTAGACAACATACTGGTCTGTACACTCGTCGAGAGCATCGATGACGACAGTCTTGTAAACCGCGACCTGGCCATTAACGGCGGTCCGTAATGGGTCACAAATGAGGGCTTGGAACTGCTCTTTCAAGTCATTCGACTCCAAAAGATCCGGTTCATTCTCGAGGGCCTGCACAACCCCGGCCGTGATGGTGGGCGAGCCCTTGGAAAGTTGATATGCCATGCCTGGGATGATGTGGCGGGCATCACTAGTTGTCTCTGAGGCCCGAGAACAAAAGAAACTCGCCCCAAGCATCTGCCGTTTGTCCATGACCTCGCAAAATGTCTGAGCGATCGTCGACTTTCCGATGCCTGCCATCCCGACAAGCCAGTACACTTTGGGGCGTTGTGCATCAGGGGCCCAGTCTTCCAACGTTTTGAGGACATTAACACGTGTGCCAGGCATACATCCAGTGGTATCGCCATAGGCAGAGCGACGAGTTTTATACGAAGCGCTTTCGGGGCGTAGTTTGTCAATCGAGCCTGTTGTAATGTGAGGATTCCAAGTTGGCATTCTCATGAAGACGCAGTGGCTTACGGGAATTCAGCAGCTATGGATGGAACATATGAGGCTGATCATACTTCTTCAACCACAAAAATACTTACCTGCAACATATTCTGCACGGTTACGTTGGTGTGCAACTGTATATCGATCTACGAAACGTAATGAGCACCCTCTGCACACGCAAGCATGTTCATAGTTTGCACACGGAGGTTGGACACATACCAGGAAGAGATCGCAGACACTGTTGAGGTCTTTCAACACCCTTTGTATCGTCCCAGAATCCTTCGATACATCGGCAATGCGGATCGGTAATGATCGATCTTGCAAGTGCTGGATAGCTTCAACCAAGCGCTCAGTAGCTCTATGGGATAGCCGGTGAGAAATCAGCTGCGATTGCATGAGGCGAGGCTGATACACACGCGGAGAAACTTCGAACTCTTCCCTCGATCGCCTTCAATCCACCTTCTTCCTTGTATCGTTGCACGAGTAATAAGATAGCGTTGGATCTTTTCTCGAGTGTTCTTAACTCCTCCTTGTTTGTTGACACGCCCTGCCAAGAACTCAATGAGGCGAATAGGACAGAAATGGCTTGCGCACATCGAAGATTTTGTAAATGGTCCAGAATCCGGCTGCGGCGGCTTTCAAGGGTAGGCAGAGGTCAGAACATTCCTTGAGACCTTCCGCTACGACCGCCAATCCATGGAGGGCTGTGCTGCCTACCGCTTTTGCTTTCTCGAGCGATGTTTGCGGGTTTTGCTGAGGTTCCGGGACGACATCCAGATATTCGCTACCGGAGGCAGGTGCAGGTGTTTGGACTGTTCGGAGAACCTGAGCGGTAGGTGTGTGGGGAGGTGCTTCAGCGCTTTGGAAGGCATGAGGAACTGCAGGAGCCGCAAGGACAGAGGTGCTTGCGATGAGTGCACCTCGCGTTTTCTCTTTGAGGCGTTTCAGATAAGAGGACATCGTAAATCGATTAGGTCTGGGCCAGTGTCGGTCGATGTCGATGACGGTGGGTCAACGGATAAGCAGGAAAGAGTGGCTATTGGCCTCAGGGCATTAAATTGATGCTCGGCATCAAGGCTCTCACGTCAATGGCGAGCAATTTGGGTGAGAAGTCCAGTGTTGTACCAACTCATGAGTATTCCTGAGTTATTCATCTTACGTTCCAGACTCCTACCCAGTCACGGGATGCTCTCTTGTATAATCGTTCCGAAGTTCTACCGAAACTTCGAAACTTTTAACGCATCCCGACTTAAAAGTTTCGAAGTTTCGGTAGAACTTCGGAACGATTATACAAGAGAGCATCCCGTGACTAGGAGTCTGTTTACGTTCATGGGTCGTTCATGAACTCGTGAGTCTGATGGCACGTGCACCACACAGGTAAGGTCTGGGAAAATCGTACCAAATTAATCAATGAGTTATTGTAGGTATCAATAGCCCATTGGCATAATAAAATTGTTCAGTCGTTTCGTCAAGTGGGATAGCGCCAACCCTCCTTGTCTTCTACATCATCTGCGGCATCTAAATCCAGTAGTTGGTGGAGTTCAAGCACCTGATCAAAGCCCAGGAACACATGTTTTCCGAAAAATTTGTCGGCCTCATTCGGATGCTTGGTGAAATACTGTCTCCATCATCCACAATCCTCGGGATTGGAGGTACTATTGGCCATTTGTAGCAAGGAACAGGGTGTCTAACGTCATGTCAAGTAACAGTGACCAGAAAAAGGCTTGACCGATTATCGTGATCAGAGATCACGCTGAATGTATTGAGATACCACTAGTACGTAGACTCATCGGTTAAACCCGGCTCATGAGTCCTCATGAGGTACTCATGAACACGGATCATGAGCATGACTCAAACTTATGAACGGCACAACACACTGGTACAGCCATTCTACCCTTCAACTCCTGGCCATACATTTACTGATGCACCCTCCATTACCATCACCTCAACGCACCGCAATGCACACATACACGGACATTCCGCTCGACCCAAGCCAAACTCACGCCTATTTTGACTTCGACGAGTTTAAGGCGTGGTATATGGCTCTCGGTTTCAGCGCTACTTGGGGCTTAGCAGGTGGGCTGGTGGCGGATCTGCAGAGCCGGCTGCTTCGGAGGGTTACTGGGAAGACGTCAAATATTCCCACCCTTCCACATGCAGGAAAAGGAGTCATAACTTCAGGACAGTCTACCTGGGTTAAAAATGCCAGAAGAACAACCACCATCTTCATTCGCGCTGGACGAAACCCCTGATCCGAAACCTCTGATCCCCTATCCCTATCCTTTGTATCCTAAACATCACCCTTGTCTTCAAACGAAAGTGACTCCTCCGGATTTACATCAAAACATAGTAGATCCTTCAGCCAAACGGCTCGTGCAAACGTTTGGAAGGACGAGCGTGAGCTAGCTTGCAGTTCGGATCACGGGGAACATCGTTGCGTGCGCTCACATTCACGTTCAGAAAACCAAAAGTTGAAATTAACACATGTTTGGACTTGCTAGAAGTTACATCGAGCAACACAAAGCCGCTATCGTGTGTTCCGCACGATCAGGTTCCACAACCGAGTTGGATACAACAAGTCTTCTCTTTCGAGCTTCAGCAGAAGCTCTCAGACGTCCCACGAGCCCTAATGGCGATAAACCTACCGAGACGCCAGGTACGGGCACCATCACGCCCATCTCAGGAGGTCTTTTCGGCGTCATGGGTGGTTACTCTGAAGATTCGCAATCACCACCTCTGAGCACTCGCAGTCGGTCCTCTTCGTCTCTCGGGGCTGGACCATTTGCGGGCTGGGTTTTACACTGATCAACTCAAAGGGCGAGAAATCTGCTCTTGCGAGTGTACCAGATTTCGTAAACACCGTAGATCTCTTACGACAAGAGCATATCACCGCTGCCAGGGAATGCATCACCAGACACCCCGAGGTTTTGCAAGGTTGGAAGAGGAGATACATAGAGATTGTGACTGGCTGACGAGTTTTATGTACACTCTCAACGTACGTGCCCCTCTCCTCCACGTTTCCTCGGCTCTGAAGAAATTGGTGCATTCGATACGTAGGTTATTGACGAGATTTCTCCAATGAGATTTCTCCACGCTCAAGAGACACGATAATTGGCCTTGGAGAAAGACTAGCATGCAAGTTATTCTTCGGAACAGGGTACGCGTTTCTCTACTTAATCCTATCGTGTCAGCTAAAAATGTGACACTGGCATTGCTTCCAAGATATAGACGCTAAGTATGTGTTGTTGGAGGATATCGCCCCGGCTGTCGATGGCGCTGGTGGCACCCTTGAACAGGCGCTGGGTCAAGAATTCTATGATAGAGTTGCATTAGGTGAACAGGTTAAACAATGCAGCGTGTGTGCCTGTCGTTACTGGTGTGTTATCGATACGTTGACAACCCCTTTCTGATTGCACTCTTCGTGATCCTACTCACCAGGCTATTTTGGTCCCATGCCTGGGTCGCTCTGAGGCAGGTCGGGAGAGGGTACACAGATTTGTGTTCAGCGCTACTTGCTGCGGGCCTCGAAGCTTCCCGAGCTACAAATCTGGGAAGAAATAGATGGAATTTTCACCGCCGATCCATGAAAAGGTGCCTCCTGCGCGGAATTGACGCACCGTGGGAGTGAAGTCGTGCACCCATTCACGATGGAACAAGCCATCCGTATAGAAATCTTGAAAACCTAAGATGTGGGACAGTCATTCGTTCGGATCCAGACGCGGATAAGTTGCAGTTGCTTCAGGATCTGCCTAACCCATCGAGCATACCCAAACTCATGTCGCCGGTGACGTTACTTGCCCTCGAGGCTAAGGCGGACTCACCACACCAGAAAACACGGCCGTGACGGTTAAAGAGAAGATCATAGTGCCGAACTTACATCTGAATCGAAAGAGTGTATCACATGGGTTCCTTGCAGGGATATTTTCGACGTTGGACAAGCTTGGGATTGTTGTGGATCGATTATGACGAGTCGGGAACATGCGAGTATGGCGATTGAAGATGGGTTGGCGAAAAAGTTGTTGCATAGGTTGGTCCGAGAGTCGAAGAAGAGTGGAATCATGCGTTCTTTTTTTTTTTTTTTACTCTTTACCATTTGTTTCGCGCTTCAATGTTTCTTTCCCGCTTTTGGGGTGGCGTGTGTGCTGATTTAGCTACGTAGGTTGGCAGGTGTCGGTGCATAAGGACATGGCGGTCTTACTACTGGTAGGAAAGCACATACAGAATATGATAGGCATTTCTGGGAAGATCACGACCCTTGCGCAGGACACCGTGAACATCGAAATGATCAGCATGGCGCATCTCGAGTCGCGGGACGCAGTCAAGGCATTCAATCACATCTATCAGAGCTGTCTCCAAATCAAGCCGGAAGGGTCGCTGGGACGTGGTGAGTATAAGTGCGAATGGCAGCCGTTTTCCGCGCAGACGCATACTCTGGCGCACCATCATCTAACTCAATATTATCCGATCCATACACCATACTCGATATTCCATCAACACCCACTAACGTACATACATCCCCCCAAACATCCTCTACCCCACCCCCCCCGCTCCCGTGCGCGCAATCTCTCCCGTCACCCACCCCGGCCTGATCTATCCTCGATATCATGGGCACCGCTGTTGACTTCTTGTTCAGCATCGCTGAAGAATGCAACGCATGCCGCCGATGGGGCAGAGGCATCCTTGAGGAGGGCTTGTCCGTCAAATTCGAACTCACGACCACGGTGCCTGAGGAACAGGTTGCCGCCCTTGCTGTCCGAAGGGCAAGATAACGACGAGGGATCCAAATACATGTCCTTGCCACAGGCCGTATCCTAATGGCCCTGGAAACGAGCCTTCGCCTGGGCCGGAGCATTAGCGAATCACCTTCAAGTCAAGGGGAACAACAGTGTTTGCACCATAACGTTGAGTTTATATAACTCGAAGCAGACGCATTCACCGAGTGAATTCAGCGTAAAAAGACCAGACGCCAGCCCGCTAGCAAAACCTTCATGGCTCAAAAATTTGAAGAGCCACGCGAATCTTCGGGTGCTGAGCTTGCCGGCCTTGCGATAGGTTTCGTCCAGCGTGTCCTGTTGATTGAGGCCAAGTGGGGCAGGCTGTTATGCGTTGCTGAGATGTTCTGCTTGGGCCACTGATCGATTCCAGCTTCAGGGAACTGCGGGGATGAGTAGCGTCAGCATTTATTGCGGGCGATACAAGTGCATGACCTATGTTGATATTCCGTCTTTTTGCTCATAGGAAAACGTTATTTCATCCTCTGAAAGAGCGAAAACCTCCGAGGTCCAGCATTCGTGAAGAATATTCTTGCTGGTGAGGGTATCATGTCGGAGTTGATTGATGGTACCACCGGTCTTCTTGTTAGCGGTGGGCCTTGCGACACAGTGCTAATAAATCAGCCACCGAGATGCATCAGCGGTATTGAGATGATGTAACATTCTGCTTCGAGCACCTTCAACTATAAGTTATCTATGGTCGTGCCCCTCATTCGAGTCGGATCTCGAGTCAATTTCCGTTTTGAGTCTCGTTCTGAATTAGATCCACTAGCATGAGAAGCCCTCTTATACACAGACGACTCGTTAACTAGTTGCAACCCACAAAGCCAGTGTGTACCTGCGCGTCGTGACAGATCGTTCCTCATCAAGTCAAACAGTGTACATACGCGCCTGGATTCCTAGAATGCGCGGCATTGCAAGCAATGTTGGCTGAGATGCAGGACCAGTTGTGTTTTTGGTGGATTGGGAGTGGTGAGGTTCTGTGGATTCCTTTGAGGAAGGAGCGGTTGGCCATTGTGTTACAGAATCTACAGAGTCTATAGGGACATTTTCCCAGTGTTTCGAACTCAACATTGAACGTAAGTGGCAAACACGCTCAGCCAGCTCTTTTCTGGATATTCGAGAACACCATTGTATACAGATAGAGAGAGCCTCTACTTCATTCTACACTCATCCTGCCACAAACCAGGGGAATTACCTTGCTGAAGTAGTTCTTGATATCATCTAGGGAATTAATGGGAAGTGTTTGGTAGACTATGGCTCCTGACACATTAAGCACCTGAGGGTTGGTAGTGGGAAGAGATCAAGGGCTGTGCCCGTATTGCGAGATCTGTTAGTGCATATTAGCCTATAGCCGTCGTCTTCTGAAGGAACCAGCTCACCTTTCAACAGTGGATACAGGGAACTGATACACACGCCTTGGGGTCCGGAGGAGGGAATTTGATCTTACGGTCAATACGACCAAGCCTTAGAAGCGCCGGATCAAGGATATCTGTCACAGAAACACTGAACAGGGTGTTTGACAAAGAAAGGTAAAAGGGCATACCAATATGGTTCGTGGCCATGATAACCTTGATATCCTTTGTTGGCTCGCAACCATCAAGCTGGTTCAGGAGCTCCAGCATTGTTCACTGCGCCTCAGAGTCACCTCTGCCGCTTCCACTCTCTCCATGCGAACTTCCAATCGGATCGATTTCGTCCATGAATGTGATACTCGGTGCACGTTCCCATGCCATAATGAAGAGCTCCCGAACCATACGGCTTCCTTACTGATGCAGTTCTGTACGAACTCGCTTCCACTGACACGAATGGACTTAAAATTCGTATGGTGTGCGACAGCGCGAACCAGAAGCGTCTGTCCAGTTCCAGAAGGCCCATAGAGCAGAGCACCCTTTGGGGGTGCGATATCAAGAACCTCAAAAGGCCCTGCGTGTTTGACTGGGAGCTCAATGGCTTCCTTGATCTCCTTTATCTGCTTGTCGATGCCGCCAACCATTTCGTGTGTGCTGTCTAGCACTTCCCCAACCACCATGAGTGACGCGAGAGGGTCGACCTTGTTTGGCGGGATTTTGTGAATTGTGTACGAGTCTGAACGAAGCGCGCCTCGTAGCCTGGGTTTCAGAGCGCTGACCTTGGTGTCCGAGTCAATGTCCACAACTGAAAAGGGCAGTCAAATCGCCAGCCGCGCAACCTCCGACAAATTCGATTAGTCGAAAAAAAAACGCACTAGATTTGCCTTCAGGTTGCACCTTGACGAGTACCTTATTTTCCCCATGGCTTCCATGATCTCTCCGGCATAATTTCCAGGTCCCTGCAGTAGTTGTAATTACTCTTAAGAGCTTCACTGTCGCTTGGTGGGAGGGTAAGTTCTAATGATTCACGCATCGAAAGGATAAAAAGTATACCTCGAGCACTCAGTGCGTTCCGCTGCGCCTCTAAACACCATGATTTCTGCGTTTCCGGTTGATGAAGAGCCCTGCAGCTTCTGTTTTTGCCTGACAATACTGCTTAACACCAGCAGGTGCAATGGCGGCTCTCACTACAACGGTGGCCATAGGTGTAGATGTGGGGATGGTGTAAATTAGATTTCCGTTAGCATTGCGTGTGATGTGACCAGGGCGTGACAAATCATTCAAGTGCAGTCTCCAAGTACATACCTTTCGCGGCGACAAAAGTTCACGTTGGCATTGATAACGAATTTATACCTTATGCAGGAGTGGGAAAGACATGAAAAGAAGGGTGAAATATGATACAAGGCAAGAACAGATGAAGCACCAAAGTACATAGGCGAAATGTCTATGCCGCGGAAGCTACATTCATGATCACTATGAGACCAGAACCATATCCAAAACAGACTTTGTCACCAGAGAATACGCATGATGTAGCAATGCGATAGGGAGCGGGAATCCAGGTGTGGCAATGCCCATTGACCACCCAATGACGATCGTCAGATAACGAAATGGGAAGGGGACAGGGCTGGAGAAGGGGCTCAGCACCAGACGAGCCGCTTGCCGGAACGAGGGGAGCTTTTGAGGCCAAGTTCCAAATTTTTACAATTCCAACGTATGATGCAATAACTTGCTTATCATCATGCGAAAAAGCAACAGATGACACCCAATCTGTGTGGCCCTCGAATTTGGCTTCCAACTCGCCTGTCCTCGCATTCCAAATCCTGACCGTCCGATCGTCCGATCCGGAGACAACTCGTGTGTCGTCATGCGAAAGAGCAACAGATGTCACCGAACCCGTGTGTCCCTTGAAATCGGCTTCCAACTCGCCTGTCCTAGTATTCCAAATGCTCATCGTCTGATCATCCGATCCGGAGACGACTCGCGTGTCATCATGCGAAAAAGCAAGAGATATCACCCCATACGCGTGGCCCTCGAATTTGGCTTCCAACTCGCCTGTCCTCGTACTCCAAGTCCTGACCGTCTGATCCTCCGATCCGGAGGCAACTCGCATGCCGTCATGCGAAAAAGCAACAGATGTCACCGAATCCGTGTGGCCCTCGAATTGAGCTTCCAACTCGCCTGTCCTCGCATTCCAAATCCTGACTGTTTGATCATCCGATCCGGAGACAACTCGCGTGTCGTCATGCGAAAAAGCAACAGATCTCACTGAATCCGTGTGGCCCTCGAACTTGGCTTCCAGCTCACCCGTCCTCGCATTCCAAATCCTGACCGTCTGATCATACGATCCGGAGATAACTCGTATGTCGTCGTGCGAAAAGGCAACAGATACCACCGGACGTGTGTGGCCCTCGACGTCGGCTTCCAATCCACCTGCCCTCGCATTCCAAATCCTGACCGTCCGATCAGCCGATCCGGAGACAATGCGTGCATCGTCATGCGAAAACGCAACAGATGTCAACCAAAGTGTATGGCCCTCAAATTTGCCTTCCAACTCGCCTGTCCTCGTATTCCAAATCCTGACCGTCTGATCTTCTGACCCAGAGACAACTCGCTTGTTGTCATGCGAAAAAGTAACAGTCGTCACGTCATTCATGTGGTCCTCAAATTTGGCTTCCAACTTGCCTGTCCTAGCATTCCAAATCCTGACTGTCCCATCACGCGATCCGGAGACAACTTGCGTGTCGTCACGCGAAAAAGCAACAGAATTCACTGAATCCCCGTGGCCCTCGAATTTGGCTTCTAACTCGCCTATCCTCGCATTCCAAATCCTGACGGTACAATCATGCGACCCGGAGACAACTCTTACGTTGTCATGCGAAAAAGCAACGGATGTCACCTCATTCGTGTGGCCCTCGAATTTGGCTTCCAACTCGCCTGTCCTCGCATTCCAAATTCTGACCGTCTGATCATACGATCCAGAGACAACTCGCTTGTCGTCATGCGAAAAAGCAACAGATCTCACGCCACGTGTGTGGCCCTCGAACTTGGCTTCCAGCTCGCCCGTCTTCGCATTCCAAATCCCGACCGTCTGATCGTCCGATCCAGAGACAACTCGCGCGTCGTCATGCGAAAAAGCAACAGATCTCACGCAACGCGTGTGGCCCTCGAATTTGGCTTCCAACTCGCCCGTCCTCGCATTCCAAATCCTGACCATGCAATCATCCGATGCGGAGACAGCGCGTGTGTCGTCATGCGAAAAAGCAACAGAATGGACTACCGAGTTTCCACCGATGCAGAGTTCCATCGGTCCCCATGAATCAGGTAGACCCAGTATAACCTTTGGTCCCTGCTTCATCTGCGCACCATAGATTTGACGCATCAACGACTTCTTGGGAATCCACGTGAACGCAGACCAATAAACCTCGAAGCAGTTCTGCTGAATGCACCCGAAACTCATCCGTAGAAAATGACAGGCGTCGTCAACGAGCGATCGTAGATATTCGGTGTCTGCAGTTTGGACGCGCTGCCATGGTGTTAGCGCAAGAACTTTGCTTCCTCATTCTCAAGACTTACGGAGAGAGCCGCACTTGTACTCAGAAGCGAGTAGATTCCTGTTCTCAGTTCATTGACCACGCTCAAACACTCCATCCAATGCAAAAGGTGGGCTTCCAGGAAGTCGCGCAGAGCAGCAATAAGGGATGTGATGACTGGGTGCCTCGAGTCCCAGACCTCGCTAAAATGTGCGGCCCAGTGAATGCATGCATACTTGAGTGCCTCGGGAATCTTGCTGGCATTCTCGGGTGGGTTTGTTCTGTCCATATGCGAAACGGTCAACTCTTCGGGGGTGTCACAGATGTTATACCTGAGCGACGCGTTCATGAGTTCCAGGCATTTGAGCGCAAGCTCCGCATGACCGTCGACGGGAACAAGCGGCGTGAACGGGGAAAAATGATTCGGCGGACAGCGCTTGGGGTCTGTGAGAAATTCTGGAAAGGATGCGTGAAATGGAGTAACCGGGGCATTTTCCTCGGTGGGAATGTGAATGACGGAGTTGAGCGGTGACAAATACGTTTTTGGCTCTGATATGTCGCTCAACACGGAGAGGGCGTTGATTGATAACGGATGTCGTAGAAATACGACGAACGAAAGGAGAGTCTTCATATGGGGCAATACTCTTTCTTCTTGATCATCGGAGACTTGCTTGAGAATGCCTCCGTAGAGCTTGTCGATGGTCGAGGTTTGTTGGTGGCTCCATGCGCGTTCCGCCAAGAACGTGAGGCGCTGCTTGTAAAGGTTCTTGCCATCTTGAATATAGCGCCGTGCCGTAGACGCGTAGATGAAAAGTTTCCCAGAGTCTTTGACTATTCGGGACACTTCGTTGTCTGGCGGCCATCCATCTTCGTTATCAGGATCATAGTCCCTCTTGATCTCGGCAAGTGACACCTCCAAATACATTCGAATGTCCTTCTCCACTACGTCCTTCTCGATCTCATGAAGCAAGAAAGTGTCATGGGGACGCCGCGACGATTTGAAGGCGGAATTAATGAGATAGTCGGCTCTGCTGACGAGAAGGAACTTGAGGGGAAGGCTTGGCGCGGAGTCGAGAATGAGTTTGATGAGGCGGTAGACAATGTGAAGGTCTGCACACTCGTCGAGAGCATCGATGACAACAATCTTGTAAACAGCGACCTGGCCTTTAACGGCGGTCTGTAATGGGTCACGAATGAGGGCTTGGAACTGCTCTCCCAGGTCGTTCGACTCCACGAGATCCGGTTCTTCCTCGAGGGTTTGCGCGACCTCGGCCGTGAGAACAGGTGAACCCTTGGTAAGGTGGTATGCCATACCTGGGATGATGAGGCGCGGATTACTGGTTTTCTCTGAGGCCCGAGAACAAAAGAAACTCGCCCCAAGCATCTGCCGTTTGTCCAGGAGCTCGCAAAATGTCTGAGCGATCGTCGACTTTCCGATGCCTGCCATCCCGACAAGCCAGTACACTTTGGGGC
The DNA here is from genome assembly GCA_018524465.1 of Podaxis pistillaris. Classification (NCBI taxonomy): domain Eukaryota; kingdom Fungi; phylum Basidiomycota; class Agaricomycetes; order Agaricales; family Agaricaceae; genus Podaxis; species Podaxis pistillaris. The sequence goes on along the minus strand of JAEUWN010000614.1, from coordinate 12,497 downwards.
GTTGTGCATCAGGGGCCCAGTCTTCCAACGTTTTGAGGACATTAACACGTGTGCCAGGCATACATCCTGTGGGATCGCCATAGGCAGAGCGACGAGTTTTATACGAAGCGCTCTCGGGCCGAAGTTTGTCAATCGAGCCTGTTGTAATGTGAGGATTCCAAGTTGGCATTCTCATACAGGCGGAGTGGCTTACGGGACTTTAGCAGCTGCGAACGGAACATATGAGGGCTGATCATACTTGCTCAAACACAAAAATACTTACCTGCAACATATTCTGTACGGTTACGTTGGTGTGCAGCTGTATATCGATCTGCAGAACGTAATGAACACCCTGCACACACAAGCATGCTCATAGTTTGCACATGGAGGTTGAATACATACCAGGAAGAGATCGCAGACACTGTTGAGGTCTTTCAACACCCTTTGTATCGTCCCGGCATCCTTCGATACATCGGCAATGCGGGTCGGTAACGATCGATCTTGCAAGTGCTGGATAACTTCAACCAAACGCTCAATAGCTCTATGGGATCGCCGGTGAGAAATCAGCTGCGATTGCATGAGGTGAGACCGATACACACGCGGAGAAACTTCGGACTCTCCCTTCGATCACCCTCAATCCACCTTCTTCCTTGTATCGTTGCACGAGTAATAAGATAGCGTTGGATCTTTTCTCAAGTGTTGTTAAGTCCTCCTTATTTGTCGATACTCCCTGCCAAGAAGAATTCAATGACGCGAATAGGATAGAAATGGGTTACGCACATCGAAGATTTTGTAAATGGTCCAGAATCCGGCCGCGGCAGCTTTCAAGGGTAGGCAGAGGTCAGAACATTCCTTGAGACCTTCTGCTATGACCGCCAATCCATGAAGGGCTGTGCTGCCTACTGCTTTTGCTTTCCCGAGCGATGTTTGTGGGTTTTGCTGAGGTTCCGGGACGACATCCAGATATTCGTTAACAGAGGCAGGTGCAGGTGTTTGGGCTGTTTGGAGAACCTGAGGGGTGGCAGGAGCGCGGGGAGGTGCTTCAGCGCTTTGGGCATGAAGAGTCGGAGGGGCTGTGAGCACGGGGACGCTTGCGATGGGTTCATCTTGCTTTTTCTTTTTGAGGCGTCTCAGACATGAGAACATTGCAAACGATTAGCTCAGGGTAAGTGTTGGTCGATGCCGATGAGGGTGGGACAACGGACAAGTAGGATAGGTGCGAGAGTGGCTGTTGGCCTCAAGGCATTGGAGTTGGCGCTCAACGTCAAAGCTCTCACGTCAACATCTGAGTCGGTCCTTGGCGTCTAGTAGCAACAGACCCACACCGCCGTTCTACCCTTCAACTCAGTCTCTCGTCGGTCTCTCGTAGTCAGAGTCCAGACTCATGCGGTGTCTTTCCTTATTAGTCTTTGACGAAGACACCATGTGTGACCGGTTGACCTTCAACTCCTGGCCACTTCCAACGTTTAAGTGCCAATGCACCCTCCATGCCATCACTGCAACGCACCGCAACGCGCGCATATATATAGACGAATATTCCACTCGACCCAAGCCAAATTCACACCTGTCCTGATTGCGAAAAATCTAAGGCCTTGATATATCGCTCCCAGTTCAGCGCTAGAAGGGGCGCGTTGAGCTCAAGTTAGCGGCAGACCGGCCAAATCGGCCGCTTCGGAGGGTCACTCGGAAGATGCCGCTTACGGGGCAGTCTATCTGGGTCAAAAATGCCAGACGAACAACCGCCATCGCCATTCGTGCTGGACAAACTTCTGATCCTTATCCCTATCCTTTAGGTCCCAAACACCACCCTCATCTTCAGACAAAAATCCAGTGACTCTTCCCAATTTACATCAAAACTCGATAGATCCTTCAGCCAAATGGCTCGTGCAAAAGCTCGGAGGGACGAGCGTGGGCAAGTTTGCGGTTCAGATCGCAGAGGGCATCGTTGTGCGCGCTTGGATTCACATCAAGAAAGCCAAAAGCTGAAACTAACGCATGTTTGGACTTGCTAGAAATTACATCGACCAACACAAGGTCCTAGAAAAGCTTTGGGCACGACGAATCTCCTCTTATTAGCTTCAACAGAGGCCCTCCGATGCCCCACGGACCCGAATGGTAATAAGCCTACCGAGACGCCAGGTACGGGCACCATCACACCCATCTCAAGTGCTCTTCTCGGCGTCATGGGTGTTTACTCTGAAAGCCCGTAATCTCCACCTCTGAGCCCTCGCAGTCACTCTTCATCGTTTCTCGGGACTGGATCGTTTCCTGGGCTTGGCTTTGCACCGATCAACTCCAAAGGGCGAGAAATCCGCCCTTGCGAGTGTAAAAGATTTCGTAAACACCGTAGATTTCTTACGACATGGCCATATTACCGCTGCCAGGGAATGCGTCACCAGACATCCCGAAGTATTGCAATGGTTGGAAGAAAGAGCCACGCGAATCTTCTGGTGTCGAGCTTGTCGGCCTTGCGATAGGTTTCGTCCAGCATGTCCTGTCAATTGAGGCCAGATGTAGCAGACCGGCGTGCGTTGTTGAGATCCACTGCCCGAGCCAGTATGGTCGATCCCATCTTCAGGGAGCTGTGGGGACGGGTGGAGTTGGCATTTGGCTGCGGACAATATGAGTGTGCCACTTGCCTTGATGTTCCATCCCTTCGCTCGTAGAAAAGCGTTATTCCATGCTCTGAAAGAGCAAAAACTCCTGAGGTCCAGGGTTCATGAAGAACGTTCTTGTTGGTAAGAGCGTCACAGAGTCGATGGACGATGCATCGGTCTTCTCGTTGGCCAGGGCCTCGTGATACAGTGCTAACAAATCGGCCATCTAGTTACGTGGGCGATATTGAGATCATGTAACATTCTGCTTCGACACCTTTGAACACAAGTCATCTATGATTATGCTCCTTTTCGCTCTCTCCAGTCAGATCTCTGCTTTGAGTCTCGTCGGAAAAGGGCACACATCTTGGCTAAGGGTTGCCAGGGGTCGGAACATGTCCTATTGAGTTATACTCGATATCACGCAGGTGTTGGCGTTGACTAAAGGGTATCTCGCATTGTGGCAGGCCAAGAAGACGCCACCATTTCCTAGAAAGGTCGTTGACTCCCTGAAAGATGATCCAGAGACGCTGAAAGGACAGGTCACAATGCCGGCGCCGGCGCGCTACAACATGGTTAGGGTCTACGAGTGTTATCTGTGATGGGTCCCCGAAGTTCTGCATAAACCAAGAAACAATTTGACGAACGAAGAATGAAAGTTCGTGAGAAAATTGTGATGTTGAGAGGGGGGACACGCCTTTTCAGCCTTGATAATATCGTTTGCTATCACAGGGTCATAGAAACAATGTGGACCCCCGATTGTCCTACTTGGTGTAATACATATGCGCAGGTCCTTCATTCTGGAAGTCAAGCGATTTACGCGGAACCCAGCGATATTGTTAGTAATGGTTGCGCTGTTAGGTTATGACAGGTGTCGCTGCTGCCTCAACATTGGGTGGAGGGGAGGGACCCATCGAATGTCGAGATCGTCGGAAGATACTCAGTATGGGCTTCCTGGCAATTCTGTAACCAAGCGCAGGAGCGACGGGATAGTTTGGCGAGATGTGAATCAATGTCAAACGCGGGAATGGATGTGACAGGACTGCAGGGAACGGTAGGATTTGAGCGTCGAGTCCAATGTCACCAACAATACCTTGGCGCCTATCACTCGGGAACACACGTGCACCGCCGCTCTATCATTCGACTCCTTGACCCTCGTACTTCCAGCACATGCCAGATTATCCATTATCCACACCATCATCTCCCACCGCAAGACACCCATGTTCGAACATCCTACTTGATCCAGCCATTTTCACATTTGCGCCGCCATTCTCGCAGCCATATAGCTGCATCACTTTGGCACTCCGGCTTCTTCATATTCGTTGAGGTACCAACGACAGCTGTTGCACCTCAACAGCGCAACCGTTACTCAGAACGCTGCTGGATTCCCGCGCAAATCGCTGAACTTCCAGAAAGAAAATCCCGTACATATAGGTAATATTCAGCAGGACAGTCGAGGGATCATACTGTTTCTGCGAGCTCGTGGTACAGAATGATATTATCAGGACTATAAAGCTGTGTTCTCTCCCAGCCTTTCAGCCTCTTCATGGACTTTCGTTCTCCGTGTGTTGATTCGTTCTTGGTTTATCCCAAACTCGGGAACCACCACAGATCACGCCCGTACATAGACTCTAAACCATGTCGTAGCAACGGCGCCAAGAAACGTGATCTGTCCTTTCGGCGCCTCTTGATCGTCTCTCAGGAAGCTACTTTGTAGAGAACGGATATTAACGTTGTCTTTTCGGCCTGCCACACAGCGCGAGATGCCCTTTTGATCAACGTCAACGCCTCGGCGATATCGAGTATAACCGAGAACATTTTTGCCGAGCTTCCTGCATACTTGAGGCTCCTGGAACGGTTGGAGGACGTTGCGGTGTCTGCGTGGCCTTTGTGAGGACCGTCAATAATAGCTTGTTTGGTATCTTGGAGACAACGTAAGACCAGTTAAAGTGCCGCATCTCCGACCAATCCTTGATCCCTCTTATCGTTATCATAGCTAAACCCCAACTCGCGATGTTCGGAGCCCCTCCCATCAACAATGAGCCTATGATACGTGGTACCCGCACGTCATGACAGACCGTTGCTCATTAAGTCAAATAGCGTACGTACGCGCTTGGGTCCCTAGAACGCACGGGATCGCCAACAGCGTCAGCTGAGATGCAGAACCAGGTGCTTTTCGAGGTCCCTTGTGTTATCAACTCTCAAGAGGTGAGTAATTGCATAACCAGGGTCGTTGATCAACGTTGACCCCCATCATCAAAACAGGTCGGAAAAAACAACACCTAGAAACAATCTCCAGTGCACAACGTGTCCGCCACTCGTACAAATTCCACGAAAAGACGCCAGAGATCTTCACAACGGCGTAGATGGCACTCTCCAGGCTAAAGCCGCTTGGGAGACCGCCGTGGAGCGACCGTGCTGAGATTTTCCTCAAGGCCGCAGTCCTGGCAAGCGGAAAGTATGGCCGCAAGTTCACATCATCGACTATGCCTGTTCGGGGAAAGAGTGTGTGGCAGGCAGAGATTGATGCTGCTGCAGAGGTGGGCCCCTATTTGTTCTCGAGAATGATAAGAGGCAGTAATACCGGTATTTGACCCAGCTGTCTGATTTCTTCAATTTTGGCGTTCAATTTGTGGAGGAGTTGTATGTGTGGCAGCCATCAAGGGTTTCCCTGGGTCATGGAAGTATGTATTGCACCATTTGCTGCCGGAATTCTAGCGTTAATGTTTGCGTTAGTCGTGTTGAGCACCGGCCACTAGAAGGTTTCGTTCCAGCTGTTTCATCTTTCAACTTCACGGCTATCGGCGACAATTTACCGGGAGGAACGTACAGACCAACGTCTCACATAGTATATACCGACTGTTTCTGTAGCACTTGTGCTTGCCGGAAATGTCGTCGTGTGGAGACTGGCCCCTGCTGCGAAAATGCTTTTCCCCTTTCGCGTCTCTATGTTTCCAAATTCCCCCGGGAGAATGGCTTCAAATCTCAGTTCCTTGAGGAGATTGCCAAGATCAAAATCGGCTCACTCCTGGAGTGGAACAACCTTGTCAGGCCTGTCATGTATGCTCGCCACCTCTTGGCGGTTATGATGATTGGCTGACTTCAAGGCTGACACCAAGTGTCGTAGCGGTCGATGGACGTATGACACCATCACTAGCTATACAAAAAGGCAAAAGTTGAGTGGAGAGGTGTTGATTGGAGGATCAGGTGGGCGGTACACGTTCTATGGTCGACTTTATCTTACCATCCTCTAAAGCAATGGCTCCAAAGGATTCTCCGCCCAGCCTACTGTCATTCTTACTAAGGATCCTCGTTCTGTCACAATACGTGAAGAAATCTTCGGACCCAACAAAGTCCTAGCGGGTCGGTGCTTCCTGTTGTGGTTCGAAAGTTGATGGTGCAGCGGTGGATTTACAAGCTACCGCGATCGGTTATGATGCCTTATTTAACCTGCTCGTGCGGATTTCGTCACGACGAACGATACTGCGCTTCAGGCACTGCTCGCGGGATCATGGGTTGATTGTTTCTGCGCAGGATGGGTTGGAGTAGCAAGGTTTTGTGGACCTCATTGAGGAAGGGAGCAGTTGGCCAGTGTGTTACAGAGTCTACAGGGTCTATAAGGCCGCCTTCCCAATGCTTCAAACTCATGACATTGAATATAAGTGGCGAGCGCGCCAGCCAAGTCTTTTCTGGATATTTGAAAACACTATTGTATACAAATAAAGAGGACCTCTACATCACTCTACGCCCATCCTGTGACGAACCAGGGGAATTACCTTGCTGAAGCAGCTCTTGATGTCCTCTAGATATTCGGGTGTATTTTGATCGCGCATATTGCCAGCCGGTACATCCAACTGTGAAGCACCGTGAATGTCACGGATAATAATTGTAACAAGGTACCCAATAATCGACTTACGGTAAAAGACGGAGCATAGAGCGGGAATCCAGGGTGGTCAGGTATGTCAATCTCCACATCCAGAGGGTTCCCTAACTACACAGGCCACTTCAGCTACATGCATTACGAAACACACCACCAGAACATACCGCGATAGAAGTGATGTAAGCCCATGCCCGTGCAGCATTAGCCGAATTATACCCTCCGCCCCCTAAGAGCAGTTTCTTGCCTTTCCAGTCGTTAAGTATTCGTGAAAGACACCAACCAAGGGAGCCTTCTCCGCTCAGCGACCAGTTGAACGTCGCACAGGGGTCCCCAGCTAAGCCGTCCGTGCCGCACTGCACGATAACGTAATCTGGCTGCACGACGTCCTTCAGCTCTTCTACGATGTCCCATATGGCCATATAGGTTTGATTGGATGCGCCTTCACGCAGAGGTATGCTCAGACTGAATGGATCAAAACGAGGGGCGGATGGGTCTGGGAGTTTTGCACGAGGAGAGGGAGGAAAGAAGCCCGGCGAGGTGTGGTGGATGCTGAGGGTCTGGAGTCAAGGTTATCGTCAGAATATTGGGCTATGCGCTGAATCTTGTTCTGGGGAAGCGCACCAACAAACGAGGAGCACCGGACGCCGTAAACGATGGAAAAGCTGACGAAACGACATCCGAAAAGTGAAGGTCCAAATCGAGATAAAAGACCCGGGGGAGTGGTTTCGTCAGTCCGTCTTGCAGCTGGAATGAAGGTGAGCGAGGAATGGTTTTGAGCGCTAGTATTGCGAGGACACAATCTGCTACATAGCAGAAACCAGATGCACGCGATTTGGACGCGTGATGCCTGAACGGACAACTGAATGAGTACATCCGTGACCGGGGAGAGGGTGAAGCTTGAACCTCCCACCGTCCCAGTTAATCGCAATGTCACTAATACCATATCTCAGTGCATCTACAGCCGTGAGTGTTGCGCCAGCGATGAGCTGCACGTAATCAGGTAACCCAGGAAACGGAGGACAATCCTAGCTGGGCTCATTAATACCTTTGAGAACGCGTTAGAGTCTGAGAAACGATAACATACATCTTCAAGGCCATATTCTATCTTCAGGGCTTCCAGTTCGGGGTAGATCTGCGCGTCGCCGCCACCGCCATCGCGTGCACTCGAGTTCAAAGGATTGAGAACGAAATCCAAATAACTTGACGTATGATACATTGCAAGATCCTGACGCGTCGCTCTTCGAGGTGTGTATGTCTGAGCTTTTCGCGTAACTGAGAAGTTGGGTTCCAAGAGACCAAGTGATTTGACGAGGCCATGGGCTACAAGTGACCGTTTCTTATTCGAAGGAAGGAGAGAGGCAACCTCGGAGAAGGTGAGTGGCATACATATACAATACATAGATTCAAGTACCTTGATTAATTCCGCTGACACAATATATGCCACGTCCTTCTTTTCTGTCGAGGCCATGATCTTTGAATAATGTCAGTTGGAGGCTTGGAAGATAGGGGTGGATTTGTATGTGTTTGGTTCACAAGCCCTCACTGAGACTTCGTTCACCTCAGTTCATTCTCCAACAGAAGCTGTGGTCCGCGGACTACCTGAGCCACTGGGCATATTCAACGTCAGCCTCCACGTTTCGTTTTTCTTTCTATGGCTGACTATCTGAGGACGCACTAAAGCCGCAGACGTAATGGCGGCAACAGGCCGAGAGTCCAGCCCAGACTAAGGGGGCTTTCAATGGTCTCCTATTGCTGTTCTTAACAACGAATGAGAACAAATGTTGCATTCAACAGGTACTGTCTACAACAGACACTTCCTAAGGTGGTACCTCCACTGGCAGCAGTTTTGCGTGTATGAAAGGCTCTACACATGCATTCCAAGCCAAGTTAGTAAACGGTCCACTGTAAGATCACGATTCACCACAACACGTACCGACACCACTTTCAGCAAAAGTAACATTCTGCAAAATTGCGTCCAATCTGTTATTCCTTCTTTAGCCTATGCCAAGCCGTATCACAACACCTTGGCACTCACTCGCGATCTTTCTTAACAGCAAGGAAAATATGCCGTGGCAATATACGACGCTTTCCGGTCTCTCTGGTTGTATTACCTGCAGCTTCAAGCATTTCTGCCATCAAATATTCCAGGACAGCCGTTAGGTATACTGCGACATGGCAACCGATTACTGTGAAAATCTGTGCTGGCCTATCAAACCTTGCCTGAACTCACCTGCAGCTGATAATTTGACATGCTTCTGCTCATGCGTCAGGAACTTGCGCATTGTCTTCTTCACACGAGCAACGGGGAATTGCAATCCAAGTCTCTTGGACCAACTCTGTCTTTTCAAGGCTTCGCCTTCTCTGAGGCTCATTTCGGCGGTGGTCACCTTTCCGCTGGACAGAGTTGAGGTCAGCTGTGGTGTATCAAAGCCATTACGTGGAAGAGAAATTACCCCTTTCCCCGCCCGAGGCCGTGCGTGTGTTTCATTGTGTCTTTGATGTATCTGGAATGTTGGGAGGATTGAAACAAAGGAGAGACGACAGGCAATACTCAAAAACCTTTTATACTGCGTCTTTCTTTTCTCCATAGAAACTGAGCATGTTCGTAACGTCTAGAAATCAAACTTTATGTTGTGATTAGCCCGAGTTAGGAGAATCTTCAGTCCTTTCCGTCAACCTTTTCCCACTGAAACACTTTGGAAGGCATGTCAATAATCTAACTCTTTTTAATAAACCTGGCTCTGCAGGCAGGTTCAGTTGGGAGGACGCCCGAGCATTTGTAAAATTCTCGGAGAGACAGCTGTCATAAAAAAAACAACCTATAGATATCACCCATGCCGGATTCCGCAGACCGCGAGTTGTAGGCAGATATGGTTTGATAGACCTCCGAGTAAGGTAGGCAACTTCACTTATTAGCAAGACTCCGTGCAAAGATACCAGAATGCCCAACGACGCACCCGTTTTTGGTAGGCTTCCGTCTTGAAAGGAAACTAAGAATCGAGATCCTTTTCTCACTGCGTCATCTCTTAAGAAGACGTTCTGGATTAGGCTTCGTAGCCTCACAACAAGAAATTTGCTCAGCCGTTTGAGTTATCCTCGAAGTATTATTCAGGTGCTTCCACCTTATTCTTCGAGCAATGAAGGACTCTCTCAGAAGCAGACCATATGTGTTGAGTAGTAGTTGTGGGAGATGAACATCGAAAGGCCAAGTATACTCAAGCGGTCGCTTCATGCCGGGCTTTATTAGGATTCGGACACAGAAACTTGATCCTTGCCAACCTAACCCGTCAAATATCACATATTGTTTTTTCTTCCACCAAAACCCTAGCCTATGCCTATATTGGGGCAGATGCTATACTCAACCGTACTAGTACATACAAATGAATTTGAAGACACGATCGTGTTTGACAACCTCGCACGAACAAGAATCATGCATAATACCTATGTTTGCCTCTTGTGAATCAAAAGACGTGCATGTCGATTTGGCATTCGCAGTCCACCCATGAGGAAATCATCTGGGTGTTTCCCTCCAGTTGAGGAATTTGCGTCATTCTCCAGCATGAAGTCGTAATGGATGAGGAAATATGCCAAAATAAGCTTCATGCTTGAAGCTGCGAAGAATCTTCCAGGGCAGGCATGATTTCCATGACCGAAAGGCAGGTACTCCGGCGTAAGGGTCACGAATGATCGTCTTGAACTTCCATTCCCATCATCCGTTTGATCAATGAACCGGAATCCTTGGAATTCATGGGCATTTGGATAGTGGGATTCGTCATAGTGGATGGCGTTTGCAGGAGCAACCACAGTGGTGCCCCTCGGAATGACGGTCCCGTCACTGAAGGTATAATCTTGGAGAGCTTTGTGGCCAGCAAGACCTATATAACCGCTTCAACGCGACTTTGAGGGTCTTCTGATTGGGACTCACCGACACTGATAGGATGCATCCTCATAGTTTCCTTGATGAAACTGTCGAGTTTATGCATCTTATCTAGCGCCGCCTTGGTCCATCCTTCTTCCGCAATGGCCGCTTCCATTTCTTGCCGCAGGGGCGGCAAGTAATGGAGCTCGCTCGCCAGGTGGTATAAGACATGAACGGATATCTTAATATCGAGTGCTCAGTATAGCCTGCGAATAATTCCTGCGCTTTTCACGTACTAGCGTAGTTGTGCTCAAGGCACCGTGATTGACCAACAAGATGCGGAAAGCAAGGTTTTCATTAATCAGCTCAGAAGCATCCGCTTCATCCAAAAGCCAAGTAAGTATGTCCATCTATTATTGAAGGCGTTCAATACCGGGACTCTAGCTGGGTAGAAGGAAAAACGCACAGGTTCTTCTCCTCCTTTCTCCTTGAGCCTCTTCCGCTCCTCGATTATCGGGGTCAAAAGCTCAATCCATTTGCGCTTCTCCTTGCGTAGCCCAGGGACGAGGCGAACAATGTATCTGGACATGTGGGGTTGAGGCAAGATATGGTTTTTGTAGTAAAAGAACGTACTTACGGCTGAAGGAGTTCGGGGAACGCGGCGATGATAGTGGCTGATATGTGGAGATGGTAGGAAAGAGCAAGGCTTGTTTTAATCAGTCCATCATCTCGACCTGTCAATAATATTCCAATATCAGCGACCAAGCGATCGAACCAGGGAGGTCAAGGCAAACACACAGTAAGGAGCTCCGACGCAGATACGATTGATGCTTTGACACACAATACTTAGGATCACTTCGTTAGGGTTATAAGCTTTCCAGTCTGAAAATGGGTGGTCATTGTTTGGTGCCGGACAAGAATAGCTCGCAACGTCACATACTATTTTCCATGGGCATGAATCTTTCGAAAGAGTTCCTGGCTTCGTCAAGAATCTCGGGTAGCATTTCGGGTACCTTCCTCGTCATTTGGTGCCGAATGATAGCCACGTGGTAATGGTTTTCAGCAAAATTGCGACCAAGAATGAGGCCAGTTTGCATTGCCTGTCAGGCTATGAGCATCCAGTACACCCTTGTCAATCCCAATACCCGTGATTACCTCGATGACGACAGCTCGGGAAGATAAAACATCCTCAGGCACTTTCCGCATTTCTTCCAAGTATTTGGTGCCGTTCAAGTAAACGATCCACCTCCGGAAATTTGGAATTTTGAAAGCTTGGTTCTTGTACTAGGGAGGAATCAGTCGCAACGACCGCGAAGAAAGTCAAACCCACTCGCCGTTTCGTAACCCCTTTGCACAATGGTTATAGCATCCAAGTGATAGCTGTATGCATCAATGAGTGAGAGGACTGGATTGGAGTATCCAACAGCCGGTATGTGACGCAAGTCCGGCTGACACTAGCCGTGAGACGCTCGTAGAGATCGAGGACGCAGCGACTTGCCTTCTTGGACTCATTGTATGTATAGAAACACAACGCCGCGCACACTGATGCCGTAAGTAGTGGGTGCGAATCGATGGCTTGTGTAATCCACTCGAGGACGGCCATTTTCAGGGTTCAAACAACTTGTGTAGGCAACGGAGAGAGGCAAGAGGGGGTGCCCTGACCTAAGGCCTGATAAAGCATGCGAAGCCCATCCTTCTCACCACGGTGATAGAAAGGTTCTGGGGCGTATGCCGGGAATTCGTATCACGAAGCAATGGCGAGCGGCCACCGGTGGGTAAGGCGGCTTTAAAAATAGAAAAGTGGGGAAAGTTAGATAGATCTAGCAGCGCAGAATGGCCAATATTGCGCTGAAAAACTCGGAAATCGCTGCTGCTCGTCAGAACACTCTGAAACCTGCTTCAAGTAGACTCCGGAGTGGTATGTAGGACCAACACTGAATATCGAATACTTGATGACGTTAAGTCACGTGGGACTTTAAAATGTCTGGTTGACGAGCGACTTATCTCTGATCGACCATGTACAGAGTTACCGCTGTTGCAGAGCTACCAGGCCACGACGACCGTGCTTGGGCAGTCGCATGGAACCCTGCTCGTCCGGTCCTCTCTTCTTGCTCAGCAGACAAATCTGTTCGCTTGTATTCCTACTCTTCTGGCTCAGACGGCGCACTCAAATTCAACCATGTTA